>JAUUDW010008286.1:6485-17660 GCA_032361385.1 Panulirus guttatus | reverse complement strand
TCTATCGATCTATCTATCTATCTATCTCTCTATCTATCTATCTATGTTATCTGTCTATCTACCTATCTCGAAGATACAGGTTGATGAAGTGGGTAATGATACCTGGGAAGATAACAAAAAGCTGTCAGACAGGAATGCGCGAGTGTCCTGCAAAGAAACTGTAAGTAAAGTTTAGTGTCAGCAGCAGCAGAAGTGACACATGCCTGCAGTAAGGAACAGAAACATTTACAAGGAAGTTGCCTTTATGGTTGAAGTCACTCCCTGAAGAAGAACCTCCACATTGATAAGCATGGGGGAGGCGTGGCGGCGGGGGAAAACAGGAAAATCTTAACAAACAACACATGCAGTGGGCGCTACGCGTTAGCCATACCATTCTGGCAACACATCATCCTAGGTTTCCTGAGATACTAATTTTTTTTTCATGTTCCTTCATATGTCAGTTATGTTTATATTGTTCTTGTGTTACGTTAAACGTTCCTGGCGGAAGCCTACGTACTAGTAGGTATTTTAAAGCAACGGTTGCATATTGATGCAGTATTAGAGAAGTGTTTGTGTGTGTGTGTGTGTGTGTTGCACCATCCTTGAGGTAGGTGGTGGTGGTGGCCGCTGGGGTCTGGTTTGGTGGCTCTGGTCAGACTGGAAGCAACACCGCAATTGATTTCCATGACTTGTTGTTCGTGGAGCACTTGCCCACAGGGACAGACCCAGGGGACCCTGGGTCTCTGGTGTGGTCTAGAGTGGTGTGTTGGGGGGAACGTGTACAGCATACTGAGGTGTACGGGCAGTAGTGGGGTTAAGCATATGGTCGTTGACTGTGTACCGTCTCCCAATGTATGGGTGGTTGTTCCCGCGAGGTTGGAGGCAGAGAGGTTGGGAGTCGAACCGTGGGAGTTACAGGAAGGAAGGGAGACAGCCCACCAAACAGCCAGCCAGCCAGGGAGATAGGGAGGGAAGGTAGGGGGTCGGTACTGAGATTGGACCTCACCTCGTCACTTGGGTCAGGTTACGTCACACCGTCACAGTCGTAGTGTGACCGCTGGTTACTCTGGGAACGTTGCGTCACACCGTTACGGTCGTAGTGTGACTGCTGGTTACTCTGGTAATGTTACGTCACACTCACAGCCGTGGTGTGTGGTTATTCTGGTAACGTTACGTCGCACCGTCACAGCCATGGTGTGACCGCTTGATCGTCACATTGTATTCAGCGCACGTCAGCCGCTGCTGCTCAAGATGGAACCTCACGTTTCCTGTGTGGCAAAACACCCACCCATGCACTGCCGGGAAAACATTATGTGGTGGAGGATGGTGGATTACGCCACACCAACCACATACTGCACCACACGACCAGGATGGTGTTGAGGATGACACTGGTGGTGGTAGGCGGGTGCCCCTCCTGGCGGTGTGGTGGTGGTGGTGTGAGCCAGCTTGCGGGCGGTAGGCCTGGGCTAACACACCCGGTTGCAGTCATCGGCTGGTACAGCAGCAGAAGTGAATTGCGGGAGCCAGAAAAGCAATGAATCAAAGACTGTTTGCGAAAGGCGATCACTGAGCACGACGTTACGGCCATTGAGCAGGACGGGGCGCCCTTGAGCACGAGGGCGCGACCCTTGGGTGATATGGCATGACGTTTGACGCGACACCTGTGGGTCAGGCTAAAACGCCAGGCCGTCGTATCCAAGGGTCGTCCCTTCACGCGCTGCAGCTGGGGACCAGAATCGTTCGCTTGACTATGGTTTGTGTTCTCCGCCTTGGAGCCTCTGGACACTACACGTTTCCCCTGCTGAAGACATCTCGTAAGCTTCCCTTGTGTGTTCCCCATGTTTGCCAGGAGTAAAGTTGACGGGCTTGGAGCTCATGCCAAATATATCATAGTATCTGATTTTTACTTGCAAAATCTTTCCTACCCTGTTGATTAAAGGTAATTTGCATTTTTGGTGACTGTAGGTGGCATGAAATAACACTGACGGCTTTAAAGGAGTTGGTAGGATAGCTGGGCAAAAACCTGGCTGGTTAAATAAGATAGTGTGTGTGTGTGTGTCTTGCCGTAAAAGTGGTGAGTTAGTATAACTGGGTCAGACCTTGGCGAAGGATGATTTGAGTTGACGGGCCGCATGAAGCGAGACTGACTTGTTGTTGTAATGTTGACAGAATACGCCCGTTGACAGGACAGTCCAGGAGATATGTTGGGTAGTAACGCCGAGTGGACGAGATGAATGGCCCGGTGTGAAGGTAGGTATGAGATGTAGTTGTCAGGCCAGACAGAGTGTATTGCTGTGGGGAGGGAAACAGAATAACAAACTGACATTACATTACGTTGGTGCAGTACAGAAGTGAGAGGTTTGGAAAATATATGATTGAACCCAACTGTTACGGTGATATGACTTGTGTTGAGATGACAGGTTTGCTAGGTTTAGGGTAGATTTCACACCACTGAGGTTTATCAAGGGTGAAGCGAAGGGGTAGGGCAGTAAAGCAAAGGTTTGCCATGAATGAAGCAAAAGGGGATAGGGGTAGTAGTATAGGGTTTACCAGGGATGAGGCCAAGGGATAGGGTTTTGGTATTAGAAGGTAAAAACAATGATGAAGGCATCGTGAGTGAGACAAGAATGAGCGTCTGGCGGGGCCACAGAGGGAGAGAGATACAGTGACTTGGACAGGTGGAGAATGGTAAACAAAACTGTAATACTCATACATTATTGGTCAAGCGATTCACATCATATTGATATAGATTCCCTCTCATATAGGCCTCCTTGAGCATAACAAAGCTGATGCTCTAGTCAAACTTGCACATAGTCAAGGTGATGGTGTAAACAACATTCGGTTGTCAGTTGGAAGCCTCAAAACTGTAATTAGAGAGGAACAAACAGACCTCTTTGAAGCAAGTAGACGAGTTCAGATAAGTATTGATAGAAACATTTTCCATCAAAGTGAAATAGTAAGATCAGCAGATTACATGGTGTTGTAATTGCTAGATTAAGGCCAGGCTATAGGTACTACTGGCGCTTTGGTCTATCTGGAAATGTTAATCGTGTTAATTGTAAAGTTTGTGGTCAAAGATTTGGACACAAACTAGAACACTGTGCTTTAGAATGTGAAAAAATAGAGCCGTTTAGGGATAGATCTAAACGAACCCTGCAAGAAATGTCACAACACCTTATTGTTAATGGCAAGATACCTGAAATTTTGAGTTTGTATCCACTTTTTGCATCTAGTAGGTAGAACTTAACATATGAAACTATGTAACTATGTAATGCATGTAATATCAACCCACTGGGGTCTGACTAAGACCCTTTGTGACCCCTGTAATCCTTTTTGCGCTACCGCTCACAGGATGAGTATGGGGTGCACAATAAATTTGCCGGGGTTTTCCCGGCACAAATCAACAAATCAAATATGGTGATGCCGTGTACGTTATTACATAGTTGAATGTTCTGTTATGAAACTGAACAGAGGGAAATTAATGACTCATGTAAAGATACAGAGAGAAATTGCGCTCTAGCACTAACAAATTTAACTAAGTTACTGCCTCCCCATTCTGGGATGCTGCAGTGGCCCGAACTGAGGGAGAAAATTATGATCAGTACGAGAAAGAAATCGAGTATTAGGAGGAGTGGGAAAGTGAAGGGAAATGTGGAAAGTGGAATCATCAGCATAAAAGTGAATGAGGTTATAAGGAGAAGAGAGACCATTTACTGAGGAACGGAAGATAGTAGGCAATAGGACAGAACCCTGGGGAACGCCACTGTTGAGAGGACAGGAAGGGGATGTCACTCCATCATCGACTACTGCAATGGAACGGCTAGAGAGGGAACGAAGCATCAGAGAAGAGAGGGAAGAAGAGAAGCCAAAGTAAGAGAGTTTAGAAATGAAAGACATGCCACACCCTGTCAAATGCTTTGGAGATGTCGAAAGGTGCGACAAAAGTTTCTCCAAAACCCCCACACCTCCAAAAACTCTGAGAGAGGAGGAGGACCAAAGGTGAATCACATAGGAGAGAAGATCCCCATTAGACCCAGCACTGCTAAACCAGTACTAGTGATCAGAAAGAAGGGGAAGGGATTCAAAGTGCTTAAGCAAGTAAGAGATATCATTATCGTAATGCAAACTATTGCTCATAGATAACTGTTAGTGGCCGCATGAGGCAACACTGCAGCAGGCAAATAACGCCGTACCATGATGCAATACTACATAACTGTTTACATCATAGAGATGAATGTAACATCATCTTCCATCACGCTGTAATTATATCACATCTCGCAAACAACTATGCATCTATTATGATCCTACCGTGCTATACTGCCCATAAACAACGTTAGTATACGCTCATGTGTATGACTACAATGTGTTATTTCTACTCAGTAACAATACATTTATGATGCTCAGTTTATAGCTTATGGTTCAGCACACCAGAATAACACACACACACACACACACACACACACACACACATACATATTCTTTTATTTTTCATACTTGATCACCGTTTCCCTCGTTAGCGAAGTAGAGCCAGAAACAGACGAAGGGCCGCATTCGCCTACTTTCATTCTCCAGCTGTATGTTTGAAGGCATAGTAGTTCCAAAAACATTATATGGATGCGAGACATGGACTTTTATAAATAAGACTGTGCGGAGGAGAGTGGGTGTGTTGGAAATGAAATGAAATATGTGGTGTGAGGTGGTTTCATCGAGTAAGTAAAGAAAAAGTAAGAAAAATGTGTGGTAATAAAAAGAGTGTGGCTGACAGAGCAGAAGAGGGTGTGCTGAAATAATTTGGACACATGGAGTGATGAGTGAGGAAAGGCTGACAAAGAGGATATATGTGTCTGAAGTAGAGGGAACAAGGAGAACGAGGAGACCAAATTGGAGGTGGAAGGATGGAGTGAAAAAGATTTTGAGCGATCTGGGTCTGAACTTGCAGGAGGGTGAAAGGCGTGCACGGAACAGAGTGAAATGGAACGATTTGGTATACTGGGGTCAACGTGTCTGCCAGTGGATTGCATCAGGGCATGTGAAGCGTCCGGGGTAAACTATGGAAAGGTCTGTGGGGCCTGGATGTGGATAGGGAGCTCTGGTTTCGGTGCATTACACATGACAGCTAAGGAATGGATGTGACCGGATACGGCCTTTCTTTTTCTGTTCTTGGCACTCCCTTGCTAACGCAGGAAACAGCGATCAAGTATGAAAGAAAGATATTTGTCTGTCTGTGTTTGCATGTGCGTGAGTGTGTTGAAGTTTTAGATAATTAGATATCTATTCGTTGTATTAACAGGTACAGGTTTAAAATAGACGTGAAGCGATAGACGGATATGTCTCATTATACATTCCAAGACACGGACTGGTCTTAAATACCTCGTAGTGTCCGGATACGCAAACATAAACGGTGCTTTGAAGCTCTGTCTCACCATATATAGGTCAAGGGTGAAAATTTTATCTGGTATACTTTAAAGAAAAAATTCTAATCTACTGCGCTTTCGTGAGATCAAAAAATATGTTTTATATATAACGGATAGTTATCAGGGAAGTTTTACAGACAGAAATAGATTTTTCTTTTTCGTCTGACAAGAGATTTCACCTCGACCCATCAAAATGATTTTCCCGTGTTACTGATCAATGGTTTACAATATAGGTACATAAATACTCCACTGACTGTTGCTCTCCATGTTGCATAGTAATCATCATTCCTCTGGTTTTACATTATCCCGCTGTCATGATAAAGGTAAAACAATCCTAATTCTGCTTTTAAGTCATTCTAGGTTAGGTTAGATACTTTAGGTTAGGGTAAGTTAGGTTAGATGGGCTGAGGTGAAGTTTGACCGAGTCAGCTTTGGTTAGGTTAGCTTCGATTAGCTCTAGACTGGATAGGCTGGGATAGGTGAGGTTAGCCCCAGAGGGAGTGGACAATATACATGGGAAGTGAAACTGAGGAGTGAGTGTACACGCACAATATCAACATTTTCTGGGAGGAATGTACACCACAGTGAGTGAAGGTCGAGGAGCCAGCCGCCGGCTTACCTTGTGTGTGGGTGGGAACAGATGGCGGTGATGGCGGGATGAATGAGAGTTGGAGACTCATCGAGCGAGGGGTGAGGAATGCGAGGTGAGGCCCGCGACACCTTGCACCGTCAGCAGGACCTGCCAAGCGGGCAGACAAGTTAGATTAGGTGCTAATCACACACACAGCTTCTTGGGTTTTATCAAGTGCAATATTCTGATAAACAGTCTGCAGTGAGAGAGGCAAAGTCAGAACCTGAGGTCCCGAATGCAGGAGAAAGAATGAAATTGGATTTAGATAAAGGAAAAAATGATTGTAGAAAATGAGAAGAATGATAAGTTTGGAGGAGAATGAGCGATTGTGGAAGGAAGTGAATAGGTGGACGGAGGAGGTTTATGAGAAGAATGAGGGAGTGTCGGATGGCGGCAGAATGTTGATGAGGGAGGAGGGATGAAGGCCGCTGGAGACGGAGAGAATTTATCCGCAACCTCTCGTATTTTGTTCCGTTTCACATCCTTCAGTGGTCTTCTTCTGCCTACCTCTCTTTACAAGATATTTATCACCTATTTTCCCTTAGTCTTATATTCTTCAGCTATCTCTTTCCTCTCTGTTTCGACTTCTTTGTATGGCTTTTCCTAACATTCATCTGTTCTGCCTTCCTTATGGACGTATATCTACTTTAAGATAAATACATATGATTTATTTCTAAGTCGAATGGTGAGCGTATGAAGGATGACACACTGTATACACCCGCTATGTCTTCGTTCCTTCGTCGCCTTCTTGTTGTCACTTAGTGTGCCTCCTGAAGGGAAGGGTGGGTTGTCGTGTGGCCACTACTCATCTTGATTTAAGTTATGAGTTCTCACATCCTCGGTAACCCCTTAGTATTTATTTTCTTTAATACTCTGATTGGAAGTGTTATCTCTCTCTACTAGGCTTGTCGCCCTCGGGCGTAATGAATTAATTAAACAATAAAAGATAATCTCTCCTTCGCTCTCTCTGATTATCATGTGTGTTCCGGTGAGACTGATTTTGATCTCTTCATAAATGCAGCTAATTTATTGTGCACTCCGACCCATCCTGTGGGTGATGGCGCAAAAGAGGATGCAGGGTGTACCAAAGGTCCAGGAACTGGGCCTCATTGATTGAAATACATTAAAGGTTACATAGCGAGAAAAGTGTTACCATGGTTTGGGTAACACAATGAACGATTTGGCATTTCGCATGGTAAGGGAAGTTTACAACAGTTTAGCAACAGGGATTGGATTACGTATTATAATAAGTAAAAATAGAACTATTTACAATATGCAAATTTATGACACTTTTTTAGTATCCGAGGTAGAACATTGTTATGGATGAAATGCTTGCACATATCTTGTCATGTTTGGCAAGTATCGACTCCAACCTCACTGATTTTACGACATTCAGTTCAGTTCAGTTTCAATACTTTATTCCTTTATAGAGGAATCGGGATCCTATTGCTGTCACTAGGTACCCCTGTACAATAATACCAGAAGCATATGGCAAGTGTCGCGAGTACATATAAATATAACAAAGGGGCTTACCAAAGCCTAAGGAAGTAAGGATATTCCTTCAACACAGCATCAATATTATTTACATAATGTCTGGCCAATATGGGGAGGGTCATCGTGGAGTGGAGGTCCAGCAGGCGTCACGGAAGCGTTGTGCCATTACAGGGTAATCTACTGTCATAATCTTGTTTGTTGACGAAACAGGATACAGTAGTAAAACAGAAGGCATCACCCCACCAATCACTTCCTTCTGCTCAGCTGCCGGCTTGGTAAAAGTTGTGAAGGAACATCATATAGAATGGAGAGAGTATACTGCTATGGAAATTTTTTAGGAAAGCGAGAACGGGACACGTTCCCTACTGCAGTGGGCTTCTCTTGGGCTGAAGCAGAAGATGCTCACTGTTTGTAAAGCAACTTTGAACAGTATTTCCTTCTCGAAACAGGCCTCTTTATTGCTGACAGACATCATTGAAATGTTTGTCCGTTCTTGATTTGAAAGTAATGATAATTTTCGCATTTACTTCATGTGTCGTAATTTTACTCTGTTATACAATTCTGCGTTGAAAGAAAAAAAGAATCGCCCATGTTAATCTTAGATCTCCTTACATTTGACTTTATATTTCATTTCTGTTCGTTGAATCTCTATCGACTGGGAAGAATTTTTCAAATGTTATGTTGTCTTGATTTATTTGCTGTTTTGAAAGCTTTCATTCGATCTTTCAGGAGTCTGCTTCTTTTAGAGAGAATAATTGTAGGTCTCCGAGTCTTTTTCATAGAGTTATTTCTGAGTGCAGAATTAGTTTTGTTGCTCTTCTTTGGACTCGTTCTCATTTTTTCGTCACCTTTGATTTAATATGGTGACCAGATTTGAACAGCGTATTCCGCATGAGGTCTGTCTAACCAGGGTATTGTAAAGAGTGAGTGTTGATGTATCCTTCGCGTGGTAGAGGACTCACGTGAAGGATGGGAGGAAGGAAGGAGAGGAGAGGATGACGGTGGTGAGGGACGGGTGATGGATTGTGGTGGTGGTGAGGGAGGAGAGTGAGAGGGGTCAGCCTGTGGTCGTGTTGACATGATGTTACATCAGGCGAGTGGCCGGGGCGCCTCCCTCCTCCCCCATGACTCACTCATGCACCCCCTCCTCCTCCCACCATAATTCCTCCCCACCCGACCCCTCACTCACCCCCTTTCTTTTAGTTCCCTCCCTTACCTCTCTCCCCCTCACTGACCTCCCATTCCACATCTGCAGTGTCCTTGAAATCAGACGCGACTCTTCATAAACTGCTAAAGCCATAGTAGAAGCAGGCTCACGGCCGCGTATCTGTCCCCTACCACCCTTTATCTTCGATGGGGCCAACTCAGATGTTCGTAAACAATACTGCATTTACTGATGCAGATAAGCGCCCAAAAAATGGCTAGCCTGACTGGGGGATGGTGGTGGTAGTTGTGGCAGTGTGGTGGCAGTTGTGTCGGTAATGGTGGTGATGTGGTGGCCGTGTGTTGGTGGTAGCAGTGGTGGTGGTGGTAGTGGTGGTGTGGGAGGGCGCGGCAGTAGTGGTTGTAGTGTGATGCTAGTAGTGGTGGTGTGGTAGTAGTGTTGGCAGCATTGTGGCAGTAGATGTGTGTTGGCAGTGGTGGTGGTGTGATGCCGGTAGTGGTGTGGTTTAAGTAGAGTTGGTGGTGGTGTGGTAGCAGTGGAGTCGTTGGTAGTGTGGTGGCAGTATCGGTGGTGGGCGGATGTATGGCGGCTGTACTGAATCAGGGCGGAGGTGGTTGGCGGAGCAGGTTGGGCAAGACTCATAAAGGTAACGGTATGATGTGGGGGTTACGGCCTATCGCCAGCCCCGCTGGCATTGTCTCTCGTGTGTGTGTGTGTGTTTGTGTGTGTGTGTGGACTTCAGGTACTTGTCCCGGCTGTATTAAGTTTCTCCACTAAGTAGTCCACTATGTTTCTTGTCCTTGTAGGGGTGACCTGAATAACTTAGGCTCCGGTTACTTACCCTGAGTGGAACATGCGTCACAAGTATTCCCCCCCCCCCGAGGATCTCTTTGGTCATGTGCTTGAAGATAATTTTTTTGCCATACCCAGGCTAATGCTCTCTCTCCTCGTGACCCTTCTGACGTGAATTTTTTTTTAGGGAAACGTCAGGTACTGCCTGTGTCCAAAAGAAGGTTAATTTCCATAGGTGATTATTGTAGCTAATTCCCTATAATGATATCCTAAAGCCTTGTCAGTTCCACAGTCTTCCCATCCTTATTAAACGTACACTCGCCTGGAGTGAACGTCACTGGCCGTTTATTTTTAACATTGTTGCATCTTATCTGTGTGTTCTTGCGTTACCGCGTCCGTCGGTGTTTCTTACCCCTCTCGTGAGTTCGGCATTATCTGCGGACATACTCAAGTATGGTCCAAGTCTTTCTGGTACATCGTTGCGTCCACCAAAAATAACTGGTCCCGTTACTGAGCCCCCGAGGGACTCCACTCCTTACCTCTGGCATGTGTTCTTTGCTTCTTTCAAGGCAGATAACGTTTCGTGCAACAGAGACGGTTTCTCTTTATACCTGCTTTGGATTCTAGCTTCTTGAAGTGCCTCTTGTTGTTTCTGTGACTGAGACTTTCTACCAAAGTTGCTATTCTGTGTCACTGTTCACAACAGTGTTAGTCTTTCTGTTGAGGCAGTCCGTCACTTCAAATGTATTCCATTGAAACAATCGCTTTTTCCAGGAGGAGGTCCAGTGCTTGAGTGTTGTTGCCATAGACCTTAGCGTTTTCAGTGATATGTTGGAACAGTAAGTTTTTACACACACACACACACACACACACACACACACACACACACACACACTGGTTTGCCCAGTATATTATCGTTGCAGTCGAAGGTGCTTGTCATAAACATTTCCCTCCAACACTGTATGGATTGTTTTGAAATCTCCTTCACCAGTTTAATTGTTCCATCATTCACCTTTTGGTACACTCATCCGGGTTTTTCTTGGATGTGTATTGATGACAGCGCCAGTAAGGAGACTGACAGTTTACAGTATATGGATATTGTACGTTATTGTGTCTTTCATTTCCTTTGAGAACATGAGGCTTACTTTCCACCTTACTAATATTCTCCGTTTTTCCTTATCTCTGTCCTTAAGGATATATTTGTGATACAGATTCCTATCATAACTTTACATTTTGTATGTATAATCTTTTTACTTCGAGATTCTTCCCATTTCCTTATTTTCTGAACGTGTAAGTGAGTGTTTGTGTGCCAGGGGCGGGAGTTTTCACTCTTGTGGCCATCATCTTCTAACCTCTTTTTTTTTTCTGTCACACGGTATCCTGAATATTTTCACGCTCCTGCATTTTCTGTTTGTTCTCATATCTTGTTCCATTTGTTCACAACTTTTTTACAGTAGAAGTGTTTCATCATTTTTGGCTATTCTTTCGTTTTTCTCTTTCTCATTTGTTCTTCCCTGTTTCTAAGGACTGCTAAGAATGGAAATTTGTGAAATCTGTTGATGGTTGAAGCATACAATCGTGTGACCTTTGTACTTTTCTCTTTTATTGTGGTTAAATCTATGGCTGGTGACATTTTCCGTAGCTCCAAATGACGTTGCTCGCAGTTTGGAGCTTCGTTAGAAAACAGATGTATCCTCAGA
>JAUUDW010008253.1:0-10261 GCA_032361385.1 Panulirus guttatus | reverse complement strand
GAGAGAGAGAGAGAGAGAGAGAGAGACGGTAATTCTTTGACGAGTGCTTAGGACACGATGTGGTTGCTACTATAGTATGCGGTCTACCAGGGTATGAATTCTACCGTGACCTCACCTCACCTCTCGTGCAGTCCACCTCCGGTCTACCATAAGTGAACTGTAGAGTTAGGTTAGGTTAGGATAGTCTTTATTTTTATCTTCCTGCTATTTAAATATATAAATATTTTGTAAATAAGGTAGATTGTATGCTATGGTGTTAGAGAACCCTGGTAGACCGCATACTATGGTAGTAAATGAGGTAGACCGCATGCTATAGTGTTTGATACCGCGGTAGACCGCATACTATAGTAGCACCAACTGCGAGGTATGTCTCGCTTTATGGGTCTTATCACATCACCGGAGTCTGTGGTTTATGTTACACGATCTTATCAATTTATTTTACCAATATTTCAAACTCTATATCTAGCCACATCTACCATTATGATCTCACCTACCAGCCATATTACGACCTCATCTACCAGCCATATCACAACATCTACCAGCCACATAACTTCACCTGTCAAGATATATTGCCTCATCTGCCAGCCAGAGTAAATCTATCATCCATACTGTCTCACATGGCAGCCATATTGCCTCACCTATCAGCCATAATACCTCACTTGCCGGCCTTATAAACCTCACCTGCCGGCCATATAAACCTCACCTGCCGGTCATATAACCTCACTTATCGGCCATATTTCCTCCTTATACCGAGCCGGTCTTTTCTCTTCTCTCCCATGTATTAAATGTAATAAGAAATACGTAGCCTGCAGAAATCCCCCTTAAAAAAGAACCGTAAAAATAGCCGAATCAATATCTCACCCTAACCTCAGAAATAAGAAGAAAAACTTTAGAAGAAAGGCAAGTCATAAATATCAAATAATAGTTTCCCCTTCAAGGAATTGTCTGAGTTACGTTCTCCTTGTTAAGAGTTTAGGGCGGTTGGGCACTTTTTCCTTTGGTTATTACACGGTCAAGCGCTTGTGAAATATAGCTCCTGGGGAAGAGCCTGAGATTTTTTTTTTCTCTGTATACCAATGAATCGCTTGTAGGACATTCCATAACTTGTCAATATTTACGTTACATCATTAATTCTTGTTTCATATAACCACAACCCGCGTACCCAATATCTTTTAAGTGACTACAGAGTTTACTTGTATACCACAACACTTGTAATCAGACCGTAGTATGTCTTTTTTTTATACGTATGATTAATTGGTTTACCAAGATGGCCTAAAACCTTAACTTGCTCAACTGACAACGACAGTATAGGGATCTATCTTTAACCATAACTTTCACTTCTTTTCTTTAACCTTCTCTTAACCAACCCCCCAGCTGACCTCTCCCGAAGCCTTCAACTCCCAGGGCCACCAGTCCCTCTCCATTCAACACTCCCATGGAACCCTCCAACCAAACCCTTCATAAAGTCGTCACTTCCTGTAAAAACCCGTCCCTCCAGTCGACGGTGGAGAAATATATTCATAGGTTCGTCTCCAGCCAACTGGTTCAGGACCGGAGCGTAAGCAACAATGTACTGTCTTGAGTTATCAGCTACCTTTATTCGTACAGGGAGACTCAGGGACTATAATCATCTTCCTCCGTTCTCCCGGATGATATTTTTTATTTTCGCTATTTTCATATCCTTAAATGTTTTCCAGGGTTACGGCTAGAGAGACCAAAATGCTTAATACGAATGTTACCAACGCAAGTAAGGTACTGGTATCAGCTATGGGGGGGCTGCCTGATGTTACCGGCAGGAACTGACCAACTCGAGGGAAGATTTTTATTTACTGACGTAAACACACACACACACACACACACACACACACACACACACACACACAAATAGAACAGGTAAATACGTCAGCTCAATGTTGAGAGTGAACACTAATACAGCAATGAGAGTGAGAGGACCAAAGATTTCAAATCGAATGTGAGGAGTATTGCCAAACTCAGCAAACAAGTTTTTCAAATAATGGTTTGGTTTACGTAAAGTATTTTTTTCCCAAAGATATTGTACGTAACTGGAATGATGTGTAAAAGAAATAATTAAAAGTATCTGATATTAATTGGCATTCTGCCAACTGACGTGACCAGCAGCTTTACTGAATGCTTTCGTCTGGATGGATTCTCTTTTGGGGCAAGAGGGTAAAACTAGCTGCTAATCTAGAAACATAGTTTAGATATCTCATCTCATAAAGGCAGATGGACAACCGAGAAGGACTGCATCCACCTACAAGGGGACCTAGACAAAGTCCTAAGCTGATCTGATATGTGGTTGACGAAATTCAACCGTAGTTAATGTAATGTAACGGGAGGATGGGATACAGAGAAACAAGGATATCATATGAATATAATCTAGCTGAAAATAAGCTGCAGAAATCTGTTTCTGTGAGAAACTCAGGAGCAGACAATGTCCCCACTCTGTTGCCAGAGTCCCACTTTAGTTGAACAGAAAAGGAGACAAAATGTCTGCTGGCAAATATCTTACAACAGTATTCAAGTTTACGGATAAAGAAATACCTAGTACATAAGTTGGTCACATCTTACACTAGGCTAAGGCTACCTTTCAAGTCTGGTCACTACACTTGAAAAAGTGTAAATAACTGCTAATTTCAGAGGAGTAGAGCGGACCATAATCATGAAAGCTGAGCTACAAAGAAAAGTGAGTGGCCTTACATTTGTCCACCATGGAAGGAAGAAGAGCAGTGGATAATCCGATCACAAGCTTAAATTCTAAAAACTGTTTGATGATGTTCAAACTGATCAGTTCTTCGAGAGATGCAAGGACAGAAGAACCAGAGGCTATAATATGAAATTAAGCAAGAGAGTTTTTAGAAAAGATGTAAAGAAATACTCATACTGCATAACAATAGTAGTTGTGGATAAGTAGAATAAACTGAATGTGAAATAATGAACGTGGAGAGCACACGGAAGATTATAAAGTATGATGGCAGAAAAAGCTCAAGAGATTGGGCCCCACGAATATAAAGCTCTCTCCCAGTATGGTACATATAATTTAATATAAAAGTAGGTAATTACATGCACACCCTCTCTCTCGTAGTGGTAAGTGGTGGGCAGTCATCGACCAAGGGGGGTCTATAACCTGTAATGCCCGGTTAAGTATCGGGAGGGGTTGTGACAGCTGCGTAGTGGGCCAACAGTTCAGTGGATGTCGTGTCTCGGCCCGGGTAGCTGTCTTTTCTTTCCACCGCAACCCAACACGTGGACTGCTGGCTTTCATTCCACAAACATACTATCTGTCCATTTTATACATAACACTTACCAGCGCGAAACTCACACGACTTGCTCTTTCGTAACTCTATATCATCTTGTGTTAAGGTGGCTGAGGAACAATTTCGTCAGTTCTTATCGCAACTGGAAATCAACTGAAGACCTTCAGGACCCTTATCTACATCGCGTGCTCATGGTGTAGTGGTTATCACATCTGTTTAACACACAGAAGGTCCCAGGTTCGATCCCTGGTGAGCACAGTTTTGGACGTGCTGTAAGCTGACTGGTTTAGCGCACTGTATCTAGCCAATTCATTTGCCTGGGTATTGTTAAAATATATTGAAATATATTTCCTCCCTTAGCCATTTCATTGTCCTGGATATTGTCATTAATACTGAAAAGCATTTTCTCCTGAGCGTAATGGATATTGTGTTTAAGAGAATGGTGTCGGATTTAAAAATCTTTACAACGGGTATATTTCCTGTGGCTTCCAGGCGCCATTGACGTTCCCTCGAAAGTGTTAACACCTTAGAATCTGCGTGGGTCACACTGGTGTGCGGTGGGGAAGGCGCATCTTCACACGGCAAGATGCAGAGGGAGGAAGAACGCCTCTGGGAACACTGGAAGAAATTTCTGATTCCATCCCAGCGTCTGGAAGCGGTTGTGTGTTTTTTTTTTTTAATGAAAACATTTAAGATTAAGTTTAGCTTTAGCATCTTTATTTGTCTTCCACTTTTTGGTTTGTATCTGTGGTTGTGTGCTTGTATCTGTTCTTTTTTTTATGTACTTGACTGTGTCCTTATGCATGACTTTGCTCATATGTATTGCCTTGATAGTTCTGCGTCTGTCAACACGGCTCGATAACTACCATTTGTCTGGCGCGCCACCGTGATGGACCCGCCACAAGTGGAGCGTAATGTCAGTAGGTCAGCAGTGATACGTCCAGCAGCCTAGAAATGTGAGTTAATATGTCATACAAGTGGGCCAAGGCTTGTCTTGATTAAGACTTTACATTTTGTAACATCTCTGATTACAGCAAATATCTATACCAACCAACGACTTATCTGTTGAAATTATTTACACAGCACCGGGGTTATAGATTCCTAGTTAATACCATCTTACGTGTTTGATGAGTAGTTTTTCTCGTAAAGTGTATAATTAATTTACTAAAGAACAGGTGTTTATAAAACATAACCAGTCTCAGATTCTGATAATGACGTAGATAACGTTACATTGCGACTTAATACAGGCATTATCATGTCTGAAAACTGAAAGTATAGTGGATGGATAGCTTTAATGCATTTGATGGTAAATATACATTGCACTTGGCAAGAAGCAGACATCGAACACAACTGTGATAGATTCTTGGCTCGTCTCGCATTAACACGGGTGCTCATGGTGTAGTGGTTATCACATCTGTCTAACACACAGAAGGTCCCAGGTTCGAGACCTGGTGAGCACAAGCGTTCTCTATGCCTTTTGGTGAGATGTAAGATCTACAAACACTGTACGCTTCTTGTATATCTACAAGGACTCTTCGTGGGTCACAAGTCGCTACAAGGTATAAAGGTTTTTGGATATTAATACAGCAATAACAACAGAGTTTGTTCTCGGGAAATACAGTAATTGCGAGGATGTAGGTCTGTGCTGGACAGGACCCTAAGTATTTGTGTTAATATCACTAGGGAGAGCTGGGCAACAAGGTAACATTTATAAATGTCATTATTTTCATTGACAGAAAAGAATACATCTTGTTTGTGTTTTGTCGGCATCTTTGTGTGTGTGTGTGTGTGTGTGTGTGTGAGTGATAAATATCTTTTTTTTCATTTTTAATGACACATGTTTTGCAGTTGAGGCAGCACAGGATGTATCTTTAATGGGCTTTGTGAACCTTCTGAGCCTGGACTGATGTGTACGCAGTCACTCATTATTGATTACTATGTCCAGTGAAGCTACAAAGTCTTGATCATTGATCTATAAATGGAATTAATTTCTTTATTGCTCACCGACCATAAATATATCTGCCTCGTGACCCAAACCTACACACGTAAGGATCCAAGATGATATTGTGTCTTGGTATAAAAGTACTATTATGATTAGTGTCGTGTGATAGCCAAGAGGTAGGCAATGTTTTACGTATTCATAGGCCGGAAATATTCATTAGAAGATGTACTGGTAAAATGTGATTACAGTCCGTGTTCACGATCACCTGTTTAAAACATCATATGTCGGGGATTCAGTTAACAGTATTATTCAGAATAAAGAAGATCTCTGATGTATGATACAGTACCTTCACAAGTGAAGGTGGATCCCACTCGACAAGAAAATAAGAAATCTGGCTGGTGTTAAAGAATACCAAGTGCTCATGGTGTAGTGGTTATCACATCTGTCTAACACGCAGAAGGTCCCAAGTTCGAGCCCTGGTAAGCACAGACTTTAGTTATACCATTTGTTGACATTCAGCCAGCACACAGCAGAACACTGAGATCTCACAACTTTATTCGAAAACGTAACACGAAAATTCTCTCCCTCTCTCTCTCTCTCTCTTTCTCTTTCACTGTCATCGCTTGGGCAGTTCAGAAAATAATTCCATAACTCACTTCATCCTTGAGGTAGCTGAGGAACAGTTACGTCAGTTCTTACTGCCACCGCAAATTTAAGGTGTGAAGAATTTCAGGAACCTTCCCAATCCTGGTTGCTTATGGTGTAGCAGTTGTTACATTCGTCTAGTACACAGCAGATCAGAGCCCTTGTAAGCACAGTTTTAGGCACACTGTACCATGAGTGATTTACTACATCGTGTTCTAGCCATTTCATTGTCCAGTGTATTGTCATGAATACTTAACAGCATTTTCTCCACAGCGTAATGGAGATTGTGTTTAAGAGAACTGTGTCGGATTTAAAGACCTTTTTTACGGGTATTCTTCTTGTGGCTTCCAGGCATTATTGACGTTCCCTCGAATGCGTTAACACTTCATAATCTGTGTGTGTCCCATTGATGAACGGTAGTAAAAAACGCATTTCCACACAGAAAGATACAGAGGGAGGGAGGACACCTCTGAGAACATTGGGAGAATTTCTGATTCCATCCTAGGGTCTGGAAGTGGTTGTGTTTTTTAATGAAAAGTTAATATTACCATACGTGTCTGGATGAGGATTTCATAGTCGTGGGGGGTACCTTCTATTTCCTGAATAACAGATGTGCTTTTATCATAATCAGTCTCATGATGATCACAGAGATTACGTTACAATATGACTTGACACAGGCATCATTAGGAATGAAAAAGGAAAGTATGGTGGATGGCTTTGGTGGTAAAGATACACTGCGCCTAAGAGGCAAACATCGAAGACAACTGAGATTACTTCTTACTTTGTCTTAAATTGCGATAGGTGCTCATGGTGTAGTGGTTATCACATCTGTCTAACACACAGAAGGTCCCAGGTTCGAAACCTGGTGAGCACATACATTCTAACGTCTTTGGGTGTGATGTAAGATCTACAAACACCCTTGTATTTCTACAGGCACTATTCCCGGGTCATATGTCCGTATAGGGTGTAAAGGCTTTTGGATATATCTCACAGGGAATTATTTTCGAGGGATGTAGGCCTGCGAGGATGTAGGTCTATGCTATCCAGGATATTTGTGTTAAAATCACATGGTACAGCTGGGCAACAAGATAGCATTATAAATGTCATTATGTTTAATGAAAAATACTCCTCTTTTTGTGTGTGTGTGTTATTTATCTTCAATTATTATCTATGAAAATTGTTGTGCAGTTGATGCAGCAACATGACAGATTTGCCACAGATTGTGTGAAAACACTACGTCTGAACTGATGCGTACAGTCACTCATGGTTGATTACTATATCCAATGAGGCTAGGAGGTCAAGGTTAGTCTGTAACTACAGTGATCTGCAAACAGAAGTGATTTATTTATGGCTTGCCATTTACAAATATATCTGCCTCATATAATCCAAACCTTTGTACATAAGGAACCAAGAATATAGTGTGTCTTGGTATAATGGTGTATTACTTGGTATCGTATGTTTTGTAATACGAGTATCCAAGAGGTATATATTGTTTTACGCATACGTAGACTGAAATTATTCTTTAGAAGATGCATTCGTAAAACATGATTTTAGTCCGTGTTTATGATCACTTGTTTAGCACATATTATGTAGGTGATTCAGTTAACAGTATTATTCAGAATAAAAGAATCTTTGATTTATGATACAGTACCTTCCATAGTGAAGCTGGATACCACTCGACAAGAAAATAAGAAATTTGGCTGGTATGAAAGAATACCAAGTGCTCATGGTGTAGTGGTTATCACATCTGTCTAACACACAGAAGGTCCCAGGTTCGAGCCCTGGTGAGCACAGACTTTAATGATACCATATGTTGACATTTGAGTTATATACTTCAGTCAGCCAGCGCACAACACAACACTAAGATCTCACAATTTTTACTAGAAAACGCAACATAAAATTCTCTCTCTCTCTCTCTCTCTCCCATGTCATTGGTTGGGCAGTTCAGAAAATAATTTCGTAACACACTTCATCCTTGAGGTAGTTGAAGAACAGTTGCGTCAGGTCTTACTGCCTTTGAAAATTTAAGGTGTGAAGAACTTCAGGACCCTTCCCGGTAGTGATTGCTTATTGTGTAGCAGTTGTCACATCCGTCTAGCACACAGCCAGTCTCAGATTAGAGCCCTGGTGAGCACAGTTTTGGGCATACTGTAGCATGAGTGATTTACTACATCGTATTCTAGCCATTTCATTGTCCAGGATACTGTCATGAATATCGAAAAGTATTTTCTCCAGAGCGTAATGGACATTGTGTTCAAGAGAATGGTGTCGGATTTAAAGACCTTTTTTACGGGTACACTTTTTGTGGCTTCCAGGCACCATTGACATTCTCCCGAACGTGCTAACGCCTTAGAATCTGCATGGGTCACACTGGTGTGCGATTGGGAATGCGCATTCTGCGCAGCAAGATGCAGAGGGGGGGAACATCTCTTGAGACCACTGTTAAAACTTTCTCCTCCCATCCCACGGTCTGGAGGTGGCTGTGTTATCATAACATTTAAGATTAAGGTTATCCTTAACATCTTCCCTTCTCTATCACCCCTAGATTTGTATCTGTGTCTGTGTGCTTGTCTCTGTCTTCGTTTCCAGGTATGTGTGTCCTTATGCATGACTTTGCTCATATTTATTGCCTTAACATCTTTGCGTCGGTCAACACGGCTCGATAACTGCCATTTGTCTGGCGCGCCACCGTGATGGACCCGCCACAAGTTGAGCGGAATATCAGTAAGTCAGCAGTGATTCGTCCAGCAGCCTAGAAATATAATGTTGACATATCGTACAAGTGAGGAGAGGCTTGTCTTTGGCAAGGCTTTGAATTTTGTAAAATCTTTGATTACAGTAAATGTTGGTATTTACCAACCAGCGACTAATCTGTTGAAATTACTTATACAGCACCGGGTGTATAGACTCCTATATTATCTTACGTGTTTGGAGTGAGTAGTTCATACCCGTGGAGAGTATAGTATATTTATTAAAGTACAGGTGTCTTAAGGCATGAAAACGTAACGTACGCTAGATGTGTAGGTGTAACGCCTTTGGTGCTGAAAATACATTGCATTTGGCTGGAAGCAAACAGCATTCAGTATTATCCTTCCTTGTTGGCTCGCCTCGTGTTACCACGAGTGCTCATGGTGTAGTGGTTATCACATCTGTCTAACACACAGAAGGTCCCAGGTTCGATCCCTGGTGAGCACAGACGTTTTCGATGCCTCTTCTTGAGATTTAAGATCGACAAACACCCTTTATACAGCACTGTCGGCGTCTTGTCCAACCCAAGGAATACTTCAGTGTGCCACACGTCGCTATAGAATATAAGGAGTTTTGAATATCAACATAGGACTATCACCATCGTATATCCCTCGAGTTTGTACTCGAGAGACATAAGCCTGCTTGGTTGTAGGTCTATGCTAGCCAGGATACTAGACACCTGTGTTAATACAACAGCGGGACAACATGTTATTAGTATAAATGTCATTACAGAATAAGAATATCCATTTCGTGTGTGTGTGTGTCTCCATATATACGTGGGTCTGTGTGTACAGTACCATAGTGCGTGTAAGTGTCGCCACCGCATCTTTGCGTCACATCAACACAGCTCGATAATTGGCATGTTGGCCCGTCCGCCATGATGGATCGGCGGCGAGTCAGTAGCGATATTTCCAACGCTTGCACCAAGTAGGTCACTGTGCCTCGAGCTATGATGAATGTGAGTAGTTCCAAAAATGTAGATACCACGGCACTTCTCGTATTAAGCAAGGTCTATGTATGTAAGTAAGAACCGTAGAAATAAGGGGGTCAAGATAATTCGGCTGACGTCATAACGTAATGTTTACGGACAAAATATGCTCCTGGCAATCGATAGGCCTAGATTACTTTTAACCAACGGCGCAACTAACTATCAGTATTGAGCTACAAGTCACGTGATGCCTGTTGCTATATTCGTGTATGTGTATATGTTGGATTGAACGGTTATCGACTCCCGATTAATCATTCAACCAGAAGTCGTTACATACAGTTTCTTTTACGCTTAACGACACAATAGATATGACGTAAAATCACCCACTGATTAAACGCATCCCTTCATTTACATAGATGATTCGCAAGTCATACATTCATACGTTTAATTCCATTTCGTAAATTAACGAAGTGTAAAATGTAAATCACTGAATATTTCATGAGTTATTAAAGGCAAGACTTGACCTAACAGGACGTCAATACGTCAATAGCGGGACACAGTGACCAACAACTTGGCGTGGTTGCTGGACATACGTATGTGCCGACTTGAAGGCGTTGGCGCTCAACTTGACGGAGGCCAATCTAGCATGGCGGACGGGGGCGGCGGCGCGCCGGATATCGAGCTGTGTTGACCGACGCAGAGATACAGAGCAATACATACACC
>JAUUDW010008242.1:0-10261 GCA_032361385.1 Panulirus guttatus | reverse complement strand
TCCCTACACGTCGAAGATTTGGAACTCCCTACCTTCTCATGTCTTTCCCAATAACTATGACCTAGCTCATTTCAAGAGACGTTTTTCACTTTCTCAGAGATTTGTAAATATTTTCCCTGTCTGTTTATCCCCTTTCTCAATTCTCTATACTTCAATTTGGGCCCGTCCTTGATGTGGACTTTTGTCCCTGACTGGAGCCTTCAACATAAAAAAAAAAAATGAAATACTCGACCCTGGTGTCGTTGCGTGGTAATTGGGAACGCTACCCCCTCGGCTATGATCTCCTCTGATGGGGAAATGGCTGTTCGATTACAAAATGATCAAATACCCTTTGTCTCATATCCATGAGCAACGTGGTCTAGACCGGTCAAATTCTACAGAATCTTACTCTGAAATGAGGAGGAGTATGAAAAGGAATTTTGTGCATATGAACGCATAATATCATAGAACGCATAATGCTCTCCAAAAAGAACTCGAACTCGGAACCTTTGCTTGGAAGTTCGGAACGGTAACCGCTCCGCTACAATCGGCCTTAATAGGGAAATGACAATGTGATTATAAGTAATCGAATACCATTCATCCCACATACATAAGCACTGGGATCTATACTGGTTAAATCCCATTAGGATCACATTACCTGAATCTAGCATTTTACAGAAACTTACTGTCAAACGAGGAGGTATGTAAACAATAATATAAAGCATATCAGGACGCACTTTCATGGAGCACATAATGTCCTCAAACAGCAAGGATTCGAACCCGGGATCTTTGATTGGAAGATGGGAACGCTAAGCACTCGGCTATGAGCTCCCTTAATAGGGGAATGACTATTCAGATAGAATTATCCAATGCCCTTTGTCCTACATCCATGAACAACTGGATCTAGACCAGTCAAATTCTTTCAGGATCACATTACCAGTAGCGAGCATTTTACAGAATCATACTGTCAAACGCAGAGATATATGAACACGAATATAGTGCATATCAAGACGCACTTTCACAGCAAGGACTCGAACCCGGGACCTTTGTTCTGAAGTTGAGATCGCAACCGTTCTGCTATGATCGCCCTTAATAGGTAAATGACTATTGAATGAAAAATAATCGAATTCTCTTAGTCTCACGTTAATGAATACCGGGTTCTAGTCCTGTCAAATCCCATCAAAATCATATTCCCAGTATGTAGCATTTTACAAAGCTTTACTCTCAAAGGCATGGGTATATGAACACAAATATAGTTCTTATTAATGCGAACTTACATGGAGCATATAATGCCCTCCAACAGCAAGGACTCGAACCGGGGATCTTTGCTTGGAAGTTGGCAACGCTATCTGCTCGGCTCCGATCGTTCCCAATTAGGAAATGACTTACCGATCACAAGAAATCGAATTCCCTTCGTCTCAAATCCATGAGCATTGGGGTCTAAACTGGTCAGATCTCATCAGGTTCACATTATTACTAGCTTGAATTTTGCAAAACCTTACTGTCAAACAGAGAGGCATATGAACACGAGGAGAGTGAATATGACTGCCCACTTTCATAGAACACATAATGCCCCCCAACAGTTAGGACTCGAACTCGGGACCTTTGCTAGGCAGTTGATAACGCGAACCACTCGGCTATGATCGCCCCTAATAGTGAAATGAGTATTCAATTGCAATCTTTGAATACCTTTCATCTCACATCCATAAACAACTGGATCTAAAGCGGACAAATCCCATCGCTCTCACATTACCAGTAGCTAGCATTTTACAGAACCTTACTCCCAAACGCGGAGATATATGAACACGAATATAGTGCATGTGACGTGCGCTTGGTAGTTCGGAACGCTAACCGCTCAGTGAAAACTAGACCGGTCAAATCTTACCCGGTCCCATTTCTAGTAGCTAGTATTTTACAAAGTTTTACTGTCGACTGCTGAGGTATATGAAGAGGAATATAGTGCATAACAATACGCACTTTAATAGAACACATAATGCCCTCCAACAGCAAGTACTCGACCCTTGGATCTTTGCATGGTAATTGAGAACTCTACCCGCTCGGCTATGATCTCCTGTCAAAGGGAAATGACTATTCGATTATACATAATCAAATACGCTTCGTCTCACATGTATGAGGAACGTGGTCTAGGCTGGTGAAATCTCTTCAGGATCATATTTTCGGCAATCAGTATTCTACAAAATATTGCTGTAAAAGTTGGAGGTATATGAATATGAATATACTTGACATAAATGCACACTTTTATACAACACATAGTGCCCTCCAACAACAAATACTCGAACCCGCGACCTATGCCTGTATGTTGGGAATGCTAACCGCTCGGCTATGATCGTTCCAAATTGGGAAATGACTAATTGATTACAAAAAATCAAATTCCCTGTGTCTCACATCATGAGCATCGCGGTCTAGACCGGACAAATCTCATCAGGTTCATTTTGCCAGTAGCTTGAATCTTAAAGAACCTTACTGTTAAATTTGGAGGCATAGGAAAACGATAAGAATGCATATGAACGCGCACTTTCATAAATCTTATAATGCCCCCCAAAACGAAGGTCTCGAACCCGGGACCTTTGCTTGGCAGTTAGTAAAGCGAAGTGCTCTGATATGATAGCCTTTAATAGGGAAATGAGTATTCAGTTACAATTATCGAATACTCATCGTTTGACATCCATGAACAACTTGATCTAGTCTTGTGGAATCCCATCACGGTCATATTACCAGTAGCTACAGTTTTACAAAACGCTATTCTCACATGCAGAGGAATATGAAAACGGATTTTGTGCCTATGAAAGCTCAATATCATAGATCACATAATGCATCAAACAGTAAGAAAACGAACCCGGAACCTTTGCTAGGTGGTTTGCAGCGCTAACCGCTCGGCTATAATCGCCCCTAACAGGGAAAATGACTATTCGATTACAAGTAATCGAATACCATTCGTCCCACATTTATGAGCATCGGGGTCTAGACCGATTAAATCCCATTAGGATCACATTACCAGTAGGTAGTATTTCAGAGAAGCTTACTGTTAAACGAGGAGGTATATAAATAATAACATAAAGAATATCAACAAACACTTTCATAGAACACATAATGCCCTCGAACAGCAAGGACTCGAACCCGGGACATTTGTTTGGAAGATGGGAACGCTAACCACTCGGCTATGAGCGCCCCTAATAGGGAAATGTCTATTCAATTAGAATTATCAAATACCCTTCGTCCCACATCCATGAACAACTGGATCTAGATCAGTCAAATCCTATCACGCTCACGATACCAGCAGTGAGCATTTTATAGAATCATACTATCAAACATATGAACAGGAAGATAGTTCATATGAACACGCATTTTCATAGAGCATCTAATGCCCTCCATCATAATGGACTCGAAAAGGGGGATCTTTGCTTGGAAGCTGGCAAGGCTAACTGCTGGGCTAAGACAGTTCCAAATTGGAAAGTGACTTTCCGATTACGAGCAATCGAATTTCCTTCGTCTCACATCCATGAGCATCGGGGTCTAAACCGGTCAAATATCATCACTCTCATATTAGCAGTAGCTAGCATTTTATAGAACCTTAGTCTCAAACGCGGAGGCATATGAGCCCGAATATAGTGCATGTGAATGCGCACTCTCATAGAACACATAATGCTATCTAACTGCATTTTACGAAACTTTGATGTCAAACACGGAGGTATATGAACAAGGATATAGTGCATATCGATACGCACATTCATAGAACACATAATGTCCACCAACAGCAAGGACTTGAAACAGGAACGTTTGCTTGGTAGTTGGGAACGCTAACCGTTCGGTTATAATCGTTTCTACTTGTGAATTAAAAGCATTCCAGTTTCCTTCGTCTCAAAGTCATGAGCATCTGGGTATATACCGATCAAATCCCATCAGATTCAATATTACCAGTAGGTATCATTTACAGAACCTTACTTTCAAACGTGGAAATATATGACTACGATCTCAGTGCATATGAACACTCCTTTCATTGAACACATAATGTCCTGCAGCAGCAAGGACTCGAACCTTGGACCTTTGCCTGGAAGTTGGGAACGCTAACCGTTTGTTTATGATTGCCGCTTGTAGGGAAATGAATGTTAGATTACAAGTAATCGAATACGCTTCTTCTCATATCCATAATCAACGGGTCTAGGCAGGTTAAATCCCATTAGCCTCACATTACCAGTAGGTAGTACTTAACAGAACTTTAGAGTCATGTAAACGCGTACTTTCATAGAACACACGATACCCTCCAACAGCAAGTAGTACTCGACACCGTGGTAATTGGGAGCGATACACGCTCGGCTATGATCCTCTCTGAAAGGGAAATGACTATTCGATTATAAATAATCCAATACGCTTCGTCTCACATATATGAGGAATATGGTCTACACTGGTCGAATCCCAACAGGATCATATTTTCTGTAGCTAGCATTTTTCAAAATTTAACTGTCAAAGGAGGAGGTATATGAATATGAATATACTGGATATAAAGCGCACTTTCAAAGAACACATAATGTCCTCCAACAACAAGTACTCAAACCCGGGACCTTTGATTGTATGTTGGGAATGCTAACCGCTCGGATATGATAGTTCGAAATTGGAAAATGAATAATCGATTACAAAAAATCAATTTCCCTGCGTCTCATATCCATGAACATCGCGGTCTAGACCAGTCAAATCCCATTAGGTTCAAATTGCCAGTAGCTTGAATTCTAAAGAACCTTACTGTCAAATTCGTAGACATAGGAAAACGGTTCGAGTGCATATTAACGCGCTGTTTCATAAAACATATAATGCCACCCGCCCCTAAAAAAAAAAAAGGACTCGAACCCAGGACCTTTACTTGGTAGTTGGTAACGCGAAGTGTTCTGATATAATAGCCTCTAATAGGGAAATGAGTATTCAGTTACAATTATCGAATACTCTTCGTTTAACATCCATGAACAACTTCATCTAGTCTGGTAAAATCCCATAGAACAATACATGATGTTCACAGAATGACCCCACTTGCCAGACTAACCGTCACAGCATGCACATTGCCGTACTGCCATCTGTTGGCGTGCTATGGAACTGCTTCTGGAAATTTTTGATACCACCACATAATGCCTTCTAACAGCAAGGACTCGAACTCAAGACCTTTGCTTGGAAGTTGAGAACGCTAACTACTCGGCTGTTATCGCTCCCAATAAGGAAAAGACTAGTCAATTCCAATTACTGAATACCCTCAGTCTCACATCCATGAACAACCGGATCTAGATCAGTCAAATCCCATCATGCTTTCATAACCGGTAGTTAGCATTTTACAGAATCTTACTGTCAAACGCGAAGATATGTGAACACGAACATAGTGCGTGTGAACGTGCACTTTCATAGAGCACATAATGTTGTCAACATCAAGGAGTCCAACCCGGTACCTTTGCTTGGTAGTCCGGAATGCTAACCGCTCAACGGAGTTTAGACCGGTCAAATCTCATCAGGCTCATATTATCAGGTAGGTAGCATTTTGCAGATCCTCACCGTCAAAGGCGGAGGTACATGTACATGAACACGAATAAAGTGCATATGTACGCGAATTTTCATAGAAAACATAATGCCCTGCAACAGCAAGGACTAGACCCTGAGACGATTGCATGGTGGTTGGGAACACTAGCCACTCGGCTATAATCTCCCCTGATAGGAAATGACTATTCTATTACAAATAATCAAGAACCCTTCGTCTCACATCCATGAGCAACGTGGTATACACCAGTCAAATCCCATCAGGTTCATATTCCCAGTAAATAGCATTTTACAGAACTTAACTGTTAAAGGCGGAGGTATATGAAAACGAATATAGTGCATATCAACATGCACTTTCATAGAACACATAATGCCCTCCAAGAGCTAGGTTTCGAACCTGAGACCTCTGCGTGGCAGTTGGGAACGGACACCGCTCGGCTTTAATCAACCCTAATAGAAAAATGACTTATCGATTACAAGTAATCGAAAAACATTCGTCTGATATCCATGAACAACGGTGTCTAGACCGGTGAAATCCTTTCAGGCTCACAATTTACAAAATCATTCTGTCAAACGAGGAGGTATATGAACACGAATATATTGTATGTGAACGTACTCTTTCATAGAACACATAATGCCCTTCAACAGCAAGTACGCGAATCCTGGACTTCAGCCTTAAAGCTGGAAAAGCAAACCGTTCGGCTGTGATCGCCACTAATAGAGAAATGACTATTCGGTTACAAGTAATCGAATACCTTTCGTCTCACATCCATGAGCAATGGGGTCTAGTCCGGTCAAAACCCATCAGGTTCATATTCCTAGCAGTTAGCATTTTAGAGAACTATATATTAAAACGCGGAGGTATATGAATACGAAAATAGGGCATATCAACACGCACTCCCATAGAACACATGACGTCCTCCAACAGCAAGGACTCGAACCCGAGACCTCTGCTTGGAAGATAGGAATGCTAACTACTCGGCTATGATCGCTCCTAAAAGGGAAATGACTTTTCAATTACAATTACTGAGTACTCTCAGTCTTACATTCATGAACAACTGGATCTAGACTGGTCAAATCCCATCACGCTCTCATAGGCAGTAACTAGCATTTCAAAGAACGTTACTGTCAAACGCGGAGGAATATCAACACGGATATAGCGCATGTGAAAGGGCACCTTCATAGAACACATAATGTTGTCCAACATCAAGGAGTCAAACCTGGTACCTTCGCATAGTAATTCGAAAGGCTAACCGCTCAACAGAGTCTAGACCGGCCGGATCCCATCAGGTACATATTCCCAGCGCTAGCATTTTACAGAACTTTGCTGTCAAACGCTGAGGTACATGTATATGAACACGAATACGTTGCATATGAACGCACACTTTTAAAGAACACATAATGCTCTCCAAGGAGCTAGGATTCGAACCCAGGACATTTGCATTGTTGTTGGGAACGGAAACAGCTCGGCTATAATTGATTTTGATAGAGAAATGACTTATCGATTACAGGTAGTTGAATACCCTTCGTTTCATATCCATGAGCAACTGGATCTAAACCCGTCAAATCACAAGAGGCTCACACCACCAGTAGATATCATTTTACAGAGCCTTACTGTCAAACACTGAGGCATATGAACACTAATATAGTGCTTGTGACCGCGCACTATCTGAGAACATAGAATACTCTCCAACAGCAAAGACTCGAACCCGTGACCGTTGCGCGGTAGTTGGAAGCGCTAACTGCTCGGCTACGATCGTCCCTAATTGGGAAATGACTAATCGATTATAAGCAATCGAATTCCATTCGTCTCACATTCGTGGGCAACGAAGTCTAAACAGGACAAATTCCATCAGAGTCACATTACCAGTAGCTTGAGTTTTACAGAACCTTATTGTATATAACCATCGATTAGAATGCATATGAACGCGCACTTTCATAAAATACATAATACCTTCAAACGGAACGGACTCGAACCTAGGACCTTTGCGTGGTAGTTGGAAATGCTAACTGCTCGGTTAAGATCACCCATAATAGGGAAATGACTATTCGATTACAAATGATCGAATACTATTTGTCTCACTTCCATGAGCAACGGAGTCTAGACCGGTCAAGTCCCATCAGGTTCATATTCCTATTAGCTATTACAGAACTTTACAATTAAAGGCGGAGGTATATGAACACGAATAAAATGCATATCAACACGCACTTTCATAGAACACATAATACCTTCCATCAGCAAGAACTGTAACCCGGGACCTTTGCTTGGAAGTTGGGAACGCTAACTTCTCAGCTATAATCGCGATTAATACAAAAATGTCTATCAATTTACAATCATCGAAAATCTATCGTCTAACATCCAAGAATAATTGGATCTTGACTTGTCAAATCCCATCACGCTCACGTTACCAGTAGCTAGCATTTTACAGAACATTACTGTCAAACGAGGAGATATATGAACACGAATATAGTGCATGTGAACTCACACTTTCATAGAGCACATAATGCTGTCCGACAGTACGAAGCTGAACCTGGGACCTTTGCATGGTAGTTCGGAACGCTAACAGCTTGGCTGCGATCGTCCCTGACTGGGAAATGGGTATTTGAGGTGGGGCGGTTGGTCCAATTATGGAGGAGGGTGTCTTTTTGGCATATCTATGCCAAACGGAAAATTTCTGTCTTATTGTATCTCTGATTCAGTCGACAGAAATCATGATACGTTCTGACCTGTCTTGACAGAAGCAGAAGTCACACTGGTCTGCACACCACTCACCTTTCTCTTGAATGGACAGGTGCCTTAGAACATAACCGGTACCTTAGCACGGAGCGAACTAGTCGGATAGATAGAAATCACCAGCAAAGTGATATTTATTAAAAATATTAATTTCTCTAAAAGTAATGAAGTATTGTGTAGTTTACTAGTTGTTGTTACAGATAATTAGATACAATAAATATCTATAACACTAACGGATGATGAAAGCTTAAAGGTTCGAAGTACTCCAAATCACAACCAACTTGTTGATGGGAATCCTGTTATGTTTTAATCTTCTGACGTAGTGTACTCCCAGTTGTTGTAGCTTGACTTATTCTGGGCTTTGTTCCACGGGTTATCATGTGACAAGGTATGTTAGGCACGCATTGCTTAGTGCGGACCGCTGATCGGTGTCGAAATGTTACAGAGGCAAGGAAAAGATGACTCCATTGATGAAACCAGCAACAAACCTTGCCAACGAGGACGTCACCTTGATTTATCCATGAGGAGGGTCGAGATGTTATGCCTCAGTGACGCTAACGAGCCATTAAGTTTCGGTGCTAGTAGAAGGATTGCTTTAGAACGCTAGCTTTGCATATTCCTTTCGAGAAGCAAGGGCAGGACCAGTGCTTGTGCGTTTTAGAAAAGCAGCAAGTGTAACTGGCGGTTAATCTCGGCGCTGCTGTTCCCTAGGAAGCTGCTGGTCCGATGGGGTGGAGGGTGCCCATTCTGGAGGTGAGGGGCATCCAGAGGAAACGCCATTGTTTACTAAAGAAGAAATCGGTTCCAGTTTTTGGCTCATCTCCGGATGTGCCATTTGAAATTCATGCTCATAGGCGACCATGGCGGAGTGATCGCGCGCACAACCCTTGGGCCATCCTCTCACGGGTAGCTTTATGTATCTTCTGGTTGCCTTTGCCTTGAATGAAACCTCGTCAGCTCTGGTAATTTATTTCCTGCCCTTAAGACCAAACTATAAGGTACGTTAAGATGGTCTACCGATACCTTGGCACTGGCGCCTATGGCACTCGTAGTACTGGTTCTAGCAACCCGGTTATGGTAGGATTTTTTTTTTCTTTTTATGTTGGGAAAGACATGAGAAGGTAGAGAGTTCCAAGGCTTTGACGTGTAGGGAAAGAAGCAGTTATCAAAACGACACACCCTTGAGTTGCCGATGGCCACACAATAATCATGTGACGCAGCAGCTTGCCGAGTAATTCCATGGTCTAACTAGTGGTGGGGGCACACAAGCAGCCAGCTCTCGAGGGCAAAAGCCAAAGTGATACACACTTACATCGATCAAAACTTCCTTTGTCATTACCATGAAGTTATCATGTGTGGCTCAGGATCTGTTGCCCTCAGAGTCTGTTACATGGAACCTTCTCACAATACTGCACAGAAATTCTCACAATACTGCACAGAAATGTCCACCTTCTTTACCATTCAAAACTTCTGGGACAACGTCTATAGTCGTCTTATACTTAAGGGTTTAATTATGAACCTTTGCCAACTCCATACTTCGCTGAGAGCCTTATGGTTCACATGTTAGTAATCAAACTGTTCAACTTCCCAGCGTCGTCCACACGCATAACACATATACGCAGCTTCTCTCGGTTACGTATCTATCTAGATACACAGTATAGGGCCACACCGCGCCTCACCACCAAAAGGTCGCCAGTCGACATTATTCTTCTAAGGGTACGCCTTCGGTAATGAATATTTCCTGTAGTGTCTTCGGTCTCCGGCACCAACCATCACGCTACCCTACGTCTATATGCAACTGGCTGCTTGTGTTCCCCCACCAACAGCTAGACCACTGAATACTCGGCAAACTGCTGCGTCATGATTGTGTGGCCAACGGAACTCAAGGGTGTCCCGTTTTGATAACTGCGTCTTTCCCAACATGTCGAAGCTTTGGAATTCTCTACCTTCTCATGTCTTTCCCAATAACTATGACCTGGCTCATTTCAAGAGACAGGTCTTTCACTTTCTCAAAAA
>JAUUDW010008221.1:0-10262 GCA_032361385.1 Panulirus guttatus | reverse complement strand
TCACCTGTGCCACACCAGTGTGTGGGTGGGGTGAGGGTGGCTGGATCAGACCCGCGGGCCACAGACGTAAAGGACGAGGTGCTGCTAACAGACCAAGGCCGGTGTCTCGAAGTCCAGTTGTATGAAACTGATGCATTTTTGTCTCTTGCCGTCACACTCGTACGATCTTACTGCGTTACATCACAGATCATTACTTCGCTGCGTCACACCTCACACATACTCACTGCGTCACTTCATCAACCAGAAGGCCTTACTGCGTCACAGCACATGCTAACATCTCAATTCGTCACGTCTCACGATAAAATCTCTCCGCGTCTCACCCACATAGCAATACCATACTGACTCACACCAAAAGCGTCACAGGGTGTTACAATAACACCGGGGTACATCCGCCCCACATTGTAATCATTTAGCTGGTAATTTTCAGTGCCGGGTCGCCTGCTCATGTCTGGCTTCAGTACACCTACCTTACATATAACATAGCTGTGTTTTCGCTTATCCATTACATACTTTCCCAGTCAGCTAAAAGTAAGATCACAAAGTATATTCATATTTTCTTTCATAAGTAAACCGGAAATATTCTTGGTTCTAAACAGACAATTCCAGTTCCCTCATCATATTTCGTGAGAATTTTACTCGTAAATGAAACTGTATATACAGTTCTTGTATTTACTTACCTAAACGTTCTTTTAGTATCATATGGCATATTGAGAAGTTTATCAGTCGCTCCTAGACCTCTATCCATATCTCTTTCCTTTATCTACCTTACGTAACTTTGTGTGGTAGTTACTCGAGTGCTGTGTGAGAGATGCTGTGTGGTTAATGTGGTGGTTGTGTGGTGGGGTGCGGCGTGGTCAACTGAGTCCTGTAGGACGGGCAGGAGGACCGCTCACACCCCGTGGGAGGATCACCTTCTCGTCAGCTGATTATGGCGCCCACACCTGCCTGGCCCACACACACTCCTACACACACACACACACACACACACACACACCTCGCACACACCGCACGCATTTGACACTGACCCCCGCAAGAGCGAGTATAAGAGGAGGGTTCCTTCAGTGGATCGACAGTCACCAAATGGGAAGGGAACAGATGACACACATCAGAGCGACCTCCTCTTCAGTCCTGGAGAACCAGTGGCATTCCACAGGGCTGCAGCTTGGGACCGTTGCAACGTCTGACCTGCGTAAATCACTGGCAAAAGGACTCCTGAGGACTGTGGTTATGCCTGATGCGTCATGCTTAATAAAGCCAGCAGCATATTTCACAAGCTGTACTGGATGGTGTCATCAAAAATACATTAGTCTGTTAAATGTCGTTTTTGATATATCTCAAAATGTTTGCTGATGATGCTGAAATTATGATGAAATAAGGAGTACTGAGGATTGTACCAATTTACAAAGGGACCTTGTCATATTCCAAAGTTGGTCCGATACAAGGTTGATAAAATTCAACCCGAGTTGATGGAAAGTAATGAGGATGGGTCACAGCGAAAGAAGACCTCGATAGGATTATCAACGAACGAGAAATAAGCTGCAGGAATCTGTATGTGAGAAGGACTTGAGATTCGACAAGGTCCTTAACCTGTAGCCAGAATCTTCTTCTGGAGAATAGTCAAGGAGACTAACTAGCAAATATCAGAACTGCATTCAAGTTTGTGGATAAGGAAATATTCAGCCAGTTGTTCACATCATACGAAAGGTCAAATTTAGAATATGATTTTTAAGTCTGGTCACCGCAGCTAAAGAAGCAAAAAGAGCTAATAGAGAAGGTCCAGGAGAAAGCGGCAAAGTTGGTACCAGAATTACGAGAGTTGAGTTACAGGGAAAGCCTAGAGGCCTTACATATTCCGACCTTGAAAGACAGAAGAGTTAGGGGTGACTTGATAACAATCTTTAAGCTTTCAAAACAAGATTGATGACGTAGACTGTGAACAGTTCTTCAAGAGATGTAGGCACAGAACAACCAGAGGACATAACATGAAATTAAGTAAGAAACTCGTAACAAAAGATGTGCAAAAAGAGTGTTTTCATAGTATGAGACTGATGGATGAATAGAATAACCTGAATGGGACAAGGTTAATGCAGACAGCATACAACAATTCAAGATGTATAAGATCAGAGGATGTTCCAAAGTACAAGTTGGTAGCACACACACACACACACACACACACAGAGGCGAAGAAGCACATACACAAAATACCTTGTGTTCCTCTCCTCGCGCCACTCGCCAGCTGCCGCCTTATCGATCATCAGTCACCTCCCACATGCCTGTACCTAGCGCTCCCACACAGCCTTACGGGAAAAAAAAGGCGTATAAAAAAGAGGAGTCTTGGAATGATGAATGATAAGGGATGGTACTCTGACGACCTGGCTCTGTAGCACGACTCTTGTGCCTTGACACACGACCTTTCCCATATGGAAGTCACTGTCAAGACGCCTCCGTCCAGCAGGTCAGTCAGTCGGAGACAAAATCACCACTTTTGATAATATTTCTAATCCCATAACCTCTCTTATGGAACTCCTGCACGACCGCAGCTGCGCTGCAATCAGATGCAGGGTAATGATGTATTCTCTTGGGGCGGGAAGTTCCTTGACGAGAGTATACTCTCTTCTATCAACTGACGACGACACAGCCTCGCCGAAGAAGACAGTTCACTCGCTCCGTACTCGCACGCAGGTCAAGTCTTGGCAATACGGGACCCGCCACTCCGACTACGAAAGACAACCATCCACTGTCCTATATAGACAGAGCCATATGAGTGGCACAGTCAATCTACTCTTCACCGATTCGCAGAGAGTTAGCGTCTGTGTTACCGTCAAAATAACAGATCCATCACCCGCGCATGGGTCCCGTATCCGTCCATAGAATCAAGGCCAGCTTGCACCGACGGCTCAATAAACCAGAGTGCTGATAGTGTCAATCGAGTCGCCTCAAAAAAGGGAACATCAAACGGGGGCCCTTCCATAGGCGACGCCTGGCGATGCAAACAGCGATGTAAGGAGGTTGCGAGGCAATGTGGCAGAGGACGCCGTGGGTGTAAAGAGCTCTGGCGAGGGGAGGCGCTGTAGGCGGATTGCCAGGATATTTCTTGGACAGTGGCCAGGAAGGAGGAGGACGGCCGCCCTGGGCAAGCCGTCGTCCACAGTGCTCCAGGAACACGAGCACTGACACGGCAACACAAGCCGGAGTGCAGCCAGCCACTCCTGCAGCGCCAGACGGCGTGGGGAACGACAGAGGTGTCGCAACGCTGGTGACGTTGGCCACACACGGCCAAGGACCATAGCCAGGGATATATGACCACACCCACAGCCTGCAAGACCCGCATTATCCTAGCAAGACCTCGTACCATCCCAGCAAGACCCAAACCATACTAACAAGACCTCGCACCATCCCAACAAGACCCAAACCATACTAACAAGACCTCGCACCATCCCAGCAAGACCCAAACCATACTAACAAGACCTCGCACCATCCCAGCAAGACCCTCAGGGCACCAGGGGCACTACTCCAGAGTATCAACGTACAGTTAGGACGAACAAGCCAACCCTGCGCTGCTTCATTCAGAACTACTCACGACCAGGTTATCACCACTCCGCTCGAAGAACTTCCTATGTAATCACACCCCAAAAAGGCAGAATATAATTACACATTCCAACAACCAGGAAGAACAGTCAGTTAGGCCAATACAGACTATGGAACCTGAGAATTCCCTGCGGCAACAGACACTTAAGGAAGTATCTGTTCCTGAGGAGGGAAGCGAGGGTGTAACCTGCCGAGCCGGCGACGCCTGCCCCGAGGGGTCACAGCTCAAATAAGTCCTTATACGGTCTTTGCCTGAACGAGGGATCGTGGATCGTTGGTATAAGGTGTTGGTCGAGCGATGTCTCCCCACCGGCGTGCGCCAAGAGCCAGGTGGGACCCGAGGCTGATGAACCACCAGGTTCTTCATCTGGGGTATACCGGTAGTGACTGTTTGGACGCTCAGAGTAAAAGAGGAACATATAAGGAAAACTGAGAGCTGGAGAGAGCGGGATGGCCGGCAGGTTAAAGGTGGAGTCGCCCGCCCCGGTGCTATATGCCTTGGGGAACCTCCGGTTTTTGTCGTGAAACCTGCCATCACGGTTGGCCGAGGCTGGAGTGAGAGACTCGTTGGTCCTGGAGGGTTGCTGCAGTAACTATGGTGACGCTCGTGATGACTGGGACCTGGAGGCAGTGAGCGGTTGGCCTGACACCACCATGTAAGTAGTACTGGTGCTCGTGAGGGGTGCTGGGTCAAACAGCGCCAAGGCCCAAAGTGCAGCCCATTGGCACGGTCCATAGTGTGGCCTCTGGTGTAATGGAAGTGGCCAGTCTGGCCCAGGCCATCCTGCCGTGGAGGTGGCCAGCCTGGCCCGGGCCATCCTGCCGTGGAGACAGTCAGTCTGGACCTGAGCCATAATGTGCCCTTGACAACACCATACACCATAGCACCTATTGACCGATGGTAAAGCAAATTAAATTGGAGCCCTGCAGACTCCAGCAGGAGGCCCATAGAAACCGTACCAGTCCGCCCCGTGCTAGATGAACTGAATCATCCATGATGCAGACCTCAGGAGATGTCATCATGTAGGTCACTTACCGTCTGACGGAACAGCGTGACAGACAGAGGGACGGGTAGGCACAATGATGGACGGGCGGCCGTGAGACGTAAATAAACCTGCGGAAAAACTTGTTTCACTTCGACAAAAATCCACACCAAGAGTGGAGTCAGTAGTCCACCGGCATCACTCATCTTGTACCGTCAGAGTTAAGCCAACCATTTCCCTGACCTGATTAAAAGCGGCCATAGGGCAAACTTTCACTTCTGCACTTCATTTCTCTGGCGGTCCAGAGGCCGGGCTTCTGAAAACACCTCTTTGTCTGTATCCCTGGTTGTAACATCTGTAACTGAGCTAATGGCCTGTCACTTTTCAATTCCAGTCAACTGTCTCACTTTATAGACAGTATTAGGATAATATCCCTTTCCTAAAACGCTCTCCTGTCTTTTGTGACAGTCCAGGGAGACGTCCTTCCCTCCCTAACATGACAATTATTAAGAGAATCCATAAAAAAAATTTCTTCTTTTTCTGTCAACCAAATCTACTCTCCATCCGTTAACTTCTGTTCTCTCCTCCCTTGACACCTTTCATAACTAGGATAACAACCTAGAATGCCTTCCTTCCCTTAATGGTAATACATGGTGCTTTTCTTCCCTTCATGACAGCCTCAAGTACCTTCCATAGCTTCATGGCAGCTCAGAGCACCTTTCATCCCTTCATGGCAGCCTCAAGAAATTTCCTTCTCATCATAACAGACCAGACTACCTTCCAGCCAATGATGACACACCAGACTACCTCCCAGCGAGTCATGACAGACCGGACTATGTGCCTACAGCTTGTCACCTTCCTTCCTGGTAGCTCACGGATGTGCTTAAGGTACCATTCATGACGGCCCTTCCTGACAATGATGGGGATTTACCATAAGAAGTTTTCATGAAAAAGTACTCTAATTCCCTCCCTACGACCTCCATCATCGTACCCAAGGGTCTTACTGTCATTCTCCAGAAGCTAACTGCAGCCCAGTACTGGCTGCTCAGTGCCACACTGCACCTGCTGCGCCACAGTGAGCGGGGCGGCCCACGGGCAGACCAGGCCAGGTCAGGCCCCAGTGGCTGATCCCGGCGGCGCCTCAGAAGGGGTCGGCGAACCCCTCCCTGGATGAGCCTCACGTGCCATGGAACCTTCAGTCTTGTGAACGCGTGCCATACGGAACGAGCAGCCGGGACACGATTTCCTCCACAAAATCTAGGTTATCCGGGCCCCGCCCTTGGAAATGACAGGCGTCACCTGACAGACAGGGACGCTATGATCCCCCCCGCAGGAGGCGAGGTTCCCTTCGGTGACTGCTGACGCGGAAGAACTCGTCACAAGTTATGTCTCCGGCCCCACAACCATCCCCACTTGGTCTTCTTTCCATATTTGGCTTTCAATTTGCATGAATGCCGTAGTAACGTTCTAAAAATAGTTCTGAATGAGTTCGAACGTCCATCCTGCTCATGCCATCTGCATATCGTGTATATACACACACACACACAAGGGGCGTAGTACTTCGGCCACGCCCCATGAGAGGCGCGGCCCCAGTAGTAAAAGAGACTGACGAGGGGGCACTGGTTCACCCGAGGGCGCTGCGCCGGAGGGGACTTGTCAACACCCGGCGAGGTCTACCCGCACTGCTACGCTAGCCTCGCCGTCTCCTGTGTCCAGCGTTTCACTAGATGTGGCCGAACATCGGTATCTGGTGCCACACAACGTTATACGAGTGCTGGAAACTGTGCTGCTCTACCGTCGGGTGAGCTGCCATCAGCCTCGCTGGGCCACCTTCCACCTCCTGCAGTAGGAACCAAAAACAGTAGAGGTTTTCAGCTCAAGTTTCCAACTGCTCCAGTTACCTCTATGTCTTTCATTTCTATCTTTTGATCTTCTTTTTCAAGTTCAGATCAATCCTTCGGTTTCCCAATACTGTCCTAAATTTATTTCATTTGTTATTTGTATTTTTTCGTGAGGTCGGAGGTTGCAGCCACGGATCGAAGTCCTCATCACGGACAGGTCCTGGACCAAGCACAAGAAAGAAAGTAGGAGATAAAGAGGTAAAAAAAGTAAAAAAAATAACGTAAGAAAGATGTAAGGAGAGTAACAGAAGAAGAATACAAATTTGAGTGTTGAAGAAAGTAGGAAAGCTGCCTCTTAAAATGGGTCAGGTGGTAAGAGTTAAGAAAGACATGAGAAGGTAAAGAGTTCCAAAGTTGAGAGGTGTAGGGAAAGAAACAGACATCACAACAGGCCCATCCTTGAGTTGCTACCGGCCATTCAGTCACCATACGACGCAGTGGACCACCAAGTATTTATCTAACTGGAACTCTTTCCTTCTTTCTAGATGTTTTGTTTTCTATCGCGTCTTAAAATTTCCCTTCTGCATTCTAGTATACCTCTTGCCTAGCAGGTCTATTTATCTGTAACACACATCAAGTCCATCTGCTACTCAGCCTTTGGTTCATTATTGTCTGCTGCCGCTACTTCCGTTTTCTGTTTCTTCATTACCCACTCTCCAGCTTAACCTTACGATTCACTGCGGCTTTAATAAAATTGGAATTCATTTCCCGGTTTTCTTTCCCAATCTTATATTTCCTGACATTATTTCAGTTTTTACATCTCTTCATAACCTTCTTTTTTTGTGTTCGTCGTTGTCGACCTGTTATGCTTCCTTTACTTAATCGAATTTTCATTTCATTATTTTCTGATTCAGCATATTTTTTTTTTCTGTTTTACTATTACTTCCACACGTTGCTTTCATCTCCCAAACTCTTCAAAATTTTGTCTTTGTCACGAATCTTTGTTGTTCAGTTACACGCAATTTTTTTTTCAGTATCCCCTGTCCAACTTACAGATTTCTATATTATAATACTTTTCTCATATTTTCCTTAATCTTGCTCTGTTGTGGTCGAAATGGCACTGCCAAATACAGCCCCTAAAATCCTAGTCATCTCAGATGGAATGGAAAGTAAGCAGCAGGAGAAAAATGTCATGGAAAAGACCAGTGTGAATTCCTCAGGTGTGTGCTGACTTGACGTAAATTTGGTAAGGGTATAGGAAGAGGGAAAGATGAAATAAGGAAGAGAATTCCACAGCTTCGATATTCGAGGAAGGAAGGAACTACCATAACGGTCAATCCTCGTGCAGCTGGTTTTCACACGGAAACTAAAGGAGACAACGGTTAGCCCGTGAAGTGGGTCCTGACTTAGGGAATGGGACACCTGCAGACGGCTGACGGGAGAACTAGCCGAAAGGAAACCTGGAGAGAGAGAAAGAGAGGAAAGAGAGAGAGAGAGAGAGAGAGAGAGAGAGAGAGAGAGAGAGAGAGAGAGAGAGAGAGAGAGGCAGAACCCATGACCAGGCTGCATTTATACGCCAACACCACCACTAAGACACCCACAGTATAACTATGGCTGGCGGACCCTGGCGGTGGCCCGGGTCACACCCACGGACGGGGCTGCCGTGGTAGTGGGCGCGCTGCCCCGTCTCAGGAAACCTAAAAAATGACACTGGAGCCCAATATCCGTACTGGACGAGACAAGGCGAACCAGCGAGACAGATGCAGCATAAAGTTCAAAGATGTTTGTAAACAAACAACTCACACAAGATGGAACCCACTTTCGTGCCAGCACCATGTTGGGTTAGTGAGCAGGTCAGATACGAAAAAAAATCTTCCAGACAACAGGTAGAGTAGACATGCACTCAGGATGTATGGAGGAATAATGAAGGCCAAAGCACAACAGGTGTCACTTGATACACCTCTTTCAGTAAGTCTATGAAAAGGTTTCGACAATAATTTGATCATCATAAAAGTTCACGTCGTTCACGTCGTCCCATTTTCCATTCATGACTGAAATTCGTCCAGACCCGAAGTGGGTAATGCAAGGAAAGTATTCGACAGTTGCCGATGACCGAGTGAGTGGAGGGTGTCCATCACCAAAACAGCCACCACAACACTCCAGCCCATCACACAAGAGCACAACTACACTCTTGCACATCACCACACGCCTGCCCATCCCACTGCACCGCTGCCCATCACAGCATAGCCACCACTACAACCCTACCCATCACAATACAGCCACCACTAAACCCCTACCCATCACAAGACAGCGACTACCACACTCATGCTTATCACACTCCAGCCGCCACTGCCCTCCTGCCCATCACAATGCCATCTTGCCCTCCACCAAATACGCCACCAAAGCAAAAAACTTTATGGAGACCAATAAAGCAATAAGCGTCTCCCTGGAGCACATCAGGTAGCACCAGGTATGTATATCCCCTGTTAACAGACGCTGTTACTGTGTTCAAGATGATTTAGAACATCCAGTACCCATTGTAGATCTCTGAAGGCCACTTGTGATAAATCAATTTTTATCGGACGGGCGGGGAGCTCCCCAGCTGTATGGACTGGGTGACCCCAGGCGCGTGGGTGACGTCCTGCTGTTCCCTCAGCCACCTGCTGTGCAATGTCTTCATCTCTTTTAATATGTACGAAATACGTGGGTCTGAGTGACCCTCCCCCCCTGCTGGTACCAGCAGGAGAGGACGGCGAACCACCGGTGCGACCTGTCGCAGGAGGACGGGCGGAGCGACAGCGGGACGACGCAGTAGCCTCACCGTCGCTACTCTGGTCGCCCACGCTCGTCCACGACCAGGCTACGCCAGCCCGATACATCATCCATCCTACACGCGTTGTGACGACTATAATCTACGTACCTGACACGAGCGTTGCGTCATCAGCCCAGCAGCAGCAGCACACACAGAAGTTGTGTATCTCTCTCTCTCTCTCTCTCTCTCTCTCCCGGACGCCAGTGATCAATCTGCCAATCACTGAGGAGAGAGACGGCATTCACAAGGTGTTTGTGAATTACGATTGGTCAGCAAAGGGCCAAGTGAAGAGTCTCTCGGGTACGTGGATGTATAATGAGTGAGGAGGTTTACATCTAGACCCAGGTGTTGCCTCGTCCTACAGGGAAGCGTAACTCAAGAGCGGCCGACGCCCAGACACAGTCCTAATTCCATACGACTTTATCCACTCTGGGAACAAAACACTCGAGAGGAGGCGTTACATCTTTTTAAGGGAGATGGGTTTGTTCTGTTCCGTAGTTGCCTTCCTGATATACACAGCCCTTCGCCTGGAGGTGCTACTAGTGTTTAATACAGTATGAGAGACACTCCAAGCTTCGAGAGGGCTATGAGGCCGAGTGGCCACAGGTCACGGCCCACAGCGTTTTTAGTGCTGGAAAAACATAAGAAAACTCTAAGGCTTCACTCAAGCTGGAATACTGAGTAAGCCGAGGCCTCAGCAGGCGGCCCTAGGGAGTGAAGGCCTGGTACATTCTGTCTCACGAAGGGGACTTGGGTCTCCATCAGGAAAAACGTCCAGAGGGCCAACCCTGGACTGAAGGGCAGGGCAGGGACGCTGGAAGCCATCAGGGAGGAGTGGTAATCCACCAACCCTTCCAGGACTACGTGCCTGTCATTCATGGAAACCTGGACGTGGCGACGACACCAAAGGAACGTCAGATGTGAACGTTACGTGGGGGGATGAGTGGGAACGTAGGTGGGCGAACGATATTCTTAAGTTCGAAGTGTTATCTGGGTACATTATTCTTAGGGGTGTTTAAAGAAATTCATATCAGAGCT
>JAUUDW010008210.1:0-10262 GCA_032361385.1 Panulirus guttatus | reverse complement strand
TATATATGTGTGTATATGAGAGGATGGGTCTTTCTTCGTCGGTTTTCTGGCGCTACCTCTCTGACGCAGGAAACAGCAATCAGACATACTACATAAAATGAATAAATAATCAAAAGCCTGTATTTACACAAAGCCTATATTTACAAGAGCTTTTTAGTGATACTTCAAACAGTATGGAAGTAACGATTGTCCATTTAAAGAAACTACAGAAAGCTTGTTGATATTAGTGATGAATTTTGAAATGTATCGTAGACTGTATTGCCATCATGAAACTGTAAGTAGATGTGAGTATAAGCTTACTTCAGGTATACTAGTCTCCAGTAAATACTGTACTGTATTACCATTAATAGACTCTTGAAGGAGATAAGATTCCAGGAAGAGTATCAGGTTAATGATTTACCTATTTACCATAACAAAGACTGCAAATTCTCAACAGAGTTAAAAAGCTGTGATAATTGTGTATTTGTCATGTTTTTAATCCTGTTTCTCCTTGACATCAGAGTGTCAATGATTTATACAAGCTTGCATAGTGGCTTACATAAAGTCAGTTGTAAGTACACTTATTAGAAAACTATGTTACTAAATTTGATAGATTTAAGATGATATAACCTATTGTGCTGCATTTGTAAGTTCGACAACATTTTACAACAGGGGTTTACACTACCGAAAATAGTGTAAACGTCAGTTTTTTATCTTGAAAAATGTGTAGTGTTTGATTTATCATAAATATAAAAAGATACGTTACACATATTTTTTTCAGCTGTTTAGATTTAGTTGGTAAAGCATTCAGCGTAAGACAGAGGCTATCCAGATTTTGAATGTATACCAGTATTACATGACTGTTAATGATATATAGTAATAAGTAATTTTTATTTCTAGAAGCTCCATTAATTATCTCAGTATTTTACATATCTATGTATCTATCTTTATCTCTGACATCCATTTCCCCTGGGAACTCCCATTGAAGGGGTAACCATGGCAAAAGAGTCTCCATTTAATCTTGTCCCTACATGCCTCCTTCACATACACTATTCCACACATTCTTCCTCCAGTTTTCTCCCTCCAGTATTCTTCCACTTTATTTCCCAATGTCACAGGTGGTCATCCTCTCACACCCTCCCTCCAGTACTCTTCTACTTTATTTCCCAGTGTCACAGGTGGTCATCCTCTCACACCATCTCCTTTAATCGTACTATCATATATCCTTCTTTTAAACTCCCTGTCTTGCATTCTTTCCACATGCTCAAACCACCTCAAAGTATTACGTTTCACTCTGCCACTCCACAAAGCATTCCCTCTGCATTCCCTGCCATACCAAATGTCTCAGATACCCCTCCATTCTTTTCTTCATTCCATCTCGTTATATTACATGCTCCTCTCAAATAACTCATTTCCACAGCCTGGTAACTTGACCTCTGTGACTCATCACATGCCCATATTTTGGCTGCATAGGTCAGGGTCGAGAGGATTATGCTGTCCCTTAATCCTTTCTTCGCCACCATGTTTACACCTCTACCCTTCTTTCTTCGTCTGTTTCTTGGTGCCACTTCGCTGACGTGGGAAACGGCAGTCAAGTGTGAAAAAACTTTATTATTCTACTAAAAGACCCAATGACTTTTATATCACTCAGAAGAAAACTAGTAATTTATGCTAAGTATGGATTCTTTTATGGAATTTTATCGTAATTGTCATGACTATCTCATGCCTTAGTAACCAGAAATGAAGCTGTGCATTATGGTTTTAATGCTTTTATGAAAGCAAGTGGACAATTTAAGAATACCAATCTAAACTTTATGTAATTAGGCAGTTAATGTATTATATACTGAATCACAGGTGGATTATAGAAAGTCATGTTTAGTATATTGAAGGTAGTTATCTACATGTTTTATTACAAAGCTTCCATAGCTACATTTTTTGGGCATCAAGTGATATACATCATGTGATCAATATTATTTCATATACTTTTTTCACCAACAGATAGATATGAAATTTGGTAATGCCCATTACTGCATAATGTGGATTTGCTGTATCATTTGATCTCAAGCTCAGAATTTTGAATGAGCTCATACAAGAAGCCTTGTAGATATTTATGTAAAAAGTTTGTACATAACAGTATGGTGAATGTTGATATTTCTAATAAAAATACACGCTTACGAATTTTTAATCCTGGAATACCTGTTGCATATTTGCATTAACCCAAAAGTTTCGTAGTTAGTTAAATGAATACCTATCTTACACACAGTCGTCTAAGAAAACAGAGTGCACTAACTACTTTCAATAAGCATTTTTGATGTACAGCAAAGGAATATAAAGAATAAGTTTTTGATAGCTCATGGGTGCTGTAGGTTCATCATTTGCTCTCAGTGTCCCTCTTACTTCAGTGAGCAGAAATAAATATATAGATTTGCTTCCATGTGATATCAAAATTGAAATTACTAGAATATTTGATCTGATATGTTTGTTAAGTTTTATCATCTTAGATATACTCATAAAGATAGGAAACCACTAAAGCAACAGGTATAGTATGCATCTGGAAGAATAGAGGTTATGTCAAACCAGGAATATCATGTTTAGTGAATGGGAAATGAAATGTCAACTGTCTATTATCAGGATGGCCTTTAAATGTGAATAAGTCGGCAACATCAGCATGGATCAAGGAATAACGCACAAAAAATTGAAATACCGTGCACCAGTAAGACATCCCCATTAGAACATAAACTGATGCCAATGACAGTATAGCGGAATATCCACAGAACTCTACACTAATTGGTAGAGTTAAATTCATACACTGATTGTCCAACCATATGAAGCCAAACAGTCATTCTAACGTTTCCTTGAAAGTTAAGGATTTTTTTTTAACCACTAATTTCTAAATGAAAAGTATTGATTACAATATTGATCCAATACTCCTAGCTTTATTTAATTATTCATACTTTGTAGATTAGCATACTGTGATTTATCATGTTCACCAACATATTTTTGATACTTTGAAGCCTAAAATGTCTTTACATGTAAACAGTATACAACTTTACTTTTGACTGTTGTATAAACTATACCACGGTAGGTCACACAAAATAATTTGCCTTTAAAATGTAGTTACTGTTGCTCTTAGCCAGTTGGTAAAACTGCGAATGATGGAGTTGGTAACATTGTTTGTCTGTAAACAAACCTTCTTTGAAGCCTTGACGGCTGGTTGTCCTATCCTGTCATTTCTGTATGAAAATACTAAGATATATCGAACCCTGATGTCTGCTTCCGTGCATGGTGGTTAGTCATGTAAAGGAGATTGCTCTGAAGACTCTTTGTTTTGTAGAAGTGGAGATGTGGTCAGTCCTTTCCTTCTAGGATTGCTGATCCCTTGAGATACCGTCTCGGGTTTGGTGTGGCCCCAGACTTGGCTAGGCTGAGGAGTAGGCCTTACCATAGGTTTAGTTAGGTTTTAGATAAGGCTGTGCTCTGTTTGGCAATGGGATAGGCATGGATAAGCTATGGTATGTAAGGTATGTCAAATGCAGCAGTGGTTTGGACTGGGCTAGGATCTGCTGTTGGACTGGATTAGGCTTGGCCTTTGGTATGGTTTGGTTAGGCCGATGGTAAAGTTTGTGTGGATTTGGCTATTTCCAAAACTGGGCCACATTTGACCATGGACCATGGTACGTTAAGGTTGTTTGTGCCCGGGGCACATCTAGGGAAAACTGTGGGCTGGGTTATGGAGAGGAATTCCGGTTGTGGTAATTATTTAGGTTAAGGGAACAGGGAATTGGACTTTACCATTGTGTTTAAAGTTAAGGTAGATCTCAGCTGTTTGTGGAAGTTTGGTGGTTACCTTTTTTTTTTTTTTTTTAGAAAAGTTTTACCTATCTTTACATTATTTTTTCCCAAACTTTCTGTAATTTTCATGGCCTTCCCCAGTATTGACATATTTTGGTAGGATATGATAAAGGCAGTTAATTAATAGTGAAACCTATGAATGAAATTCCACTGTCCATTTCCTTGCATTTCTAAAGTCACTGATAAATGGTTAGGTTGTTTGGATGGCAAAAGTGGAGATGATAAGTGCCACTTTGTTTTTAATTTTGAATTTAGAAAACTTTAAAGTCAATAGAATGTATAACTGAAGTTAGAATTTACAACTTGCATTCTTAAACCACAGAAAGAAAGATATGGAGCAACTAGTAAAGAGGGTAGGGCTTAGGGTAAAGGGGAAACTATTGAATAATAAAATATGATACGTAATTAGAAAAAGATCCTTCCTGTTAGTGGCAAACACAGAACAGTGATTTTTGTGCTTCTCATTCAACTATGAACTATCCTCAGTGATGCAGTGATGGGATGATTTTTTTATTAGAGTTACAGTAGTAGCTTTTGCTCCTAACCATTTTCAGGTAAAGATAAGCAGTATGATTTTATCACATAGGAGTGTTCAGATAATTTTCTTTATCACTTTCTGATATACGTGTATTAATGCATCTACCAGGGTCAGTGCGTGAGGCTCACGAAGCTTTTGTTAGCGGCCACAGTGGTTCCTCTGTCTATGACCTTGTTTTGGCTCTGTACCCCATCATCCCTGCCTCTGTGCTTGCTGTTGTTGCTGTGCAGGGACGATTAGGATGGTAAGAGGAGTAATAGATAATTGAATGTAATTACTTTATGAGCAAGTATTTTACTGTAGAGAATGAATGAAAGTATATGAGAGCAGTCAATGTTTGTTAGTTAGAACTAACTGTTTAGTGAAAATTCACATTAAGAATAATTTTGTTGAATGTGACAGAAAAAAGCATTGTGTTCTTACCTGCATTCTGGCCTAAGCATTGCAATATTTGAGGTTACATATGATTTTATGCAGATCTAAGAAACTGTAACCTAACTTTAACGGAAAGCTCTACTAAAAACTTTTTGTTGCTTTGTGTAAATCATATATATGAAGTTAATATTGGGAATGAATGGAGGTGAAAAAGCATTAGATCAGGTTGGTATTTGAAATGAATGAATACAAAAGCATTGGGTTATGAATACTCAAGTATTGATGAAAATACTTTACACACAGTTCTTATGTAGTTATTTTCCAGTCTCAAATATTTCAACATTTTCCTCTCATAATGGTTGAGTAAGCTGCAGAACAGTAGTATTTTTATAAGGAACAAATGCACTAGCCTCTTTGTTCATGGACGTAACAAGTGCCATCAATATGTCAGCAAAAATATAACATTATAGCATGCCCTGTCATCTGATTACTTATAAGTTAAAAACTGTATAGGATTATGTTCAGATTGCACAGAAGCTTTGTGTCTCAAAAATGTAAACAGTAGATCGAAAGTAATACTGTAATGCTTGATAATTTTTCTTAGAAAGTAGAGGATATGGGATTAAGATGAGATAGAATGAAAAAAAAAAACTGCTTTTGTGGGTCATATGTTTATTTTAGATAGAAACAGTAAATGGTAAAGTTATTGTCCAGTTTCTCTAGAATGTCTTTACTCTTAAAAGTACATGTTGCCTAATGGGTTTTGCTGTAAATTTTGATAGTGCTTCATGATTAACACAGGGCCATTTATGTAAGTCCTATACTTTTTGAAAACAGACCCAAAGTTGTTAAATTTCAACCTTACTTTGAACAGATCATACTATATGAAACTTGTTACAGTTTGAAAAATATGATAAAACTATCCTTAGAAATTTAATCCCCTCATGTTCATATCAATTGGTTAGGTGAAAAACTGACTCTGGAAATGCCAGATTTTGCAGATTTCTGCAAATTTGAGATGTATTTTCTCATATCTTTTAGGAAATAAGGTCTGCTGGAATAGGTTGACATTTTGATTATGTTATTAAAGAGAATGCTAACATGAGCTGCATAATTTCATTACAGGTTTTGGTTTCTCCTGGAGAGCACATTGCTTGTTGTTCCACTTACACTTAGTTTTACTGTCTTGGCAAATTACACCTTGGAACTGTGTGCAGGGTTTATGATTCTTTCAGGAGTAGCTGTATACCTCATCAAATCCATAAAACCAGTTGTAAATAGTGATACTAGAAAAGAAGGAAAGGTTTGTATTGCATAGTTTTAATGCATTTTCTTTTTGTTTATTGTGTTTTATATTTCAGCAATCAGCTCAGTAACTTAGGTTGTGAAAAAGAAAGTCTCAAAGATTTGATAGAATATGCTTCATGAATACAGCTAATTATTCGGTATGTTACTGAAGAACCAGTTGCTCTTTGATGTTTTTATTAATTTACCAATATAGTTAATGATAACCATGGTATGAATTTGTTATTGTTTTTCAGTATCTAGGTTGTGTGACATCATTAAGGGCTGTCTTAAGTCTTGCTACAGCAATTGCCATTCTTGCCGTTGATTTTCACTCCTTTCCACGTAGGTAAGTGTGAAAATAATTTAGTAAGAGAAGAGAATTTGTAGTTCACTTATATCTTCAGCTTTTTTCAGTTAAATTCATCTCCATTTATCACTGAATGTAGCATAGTGTGGCTGATTATTAGTGAAATGCCTTATACAGGTTTCCAATCATAATGTGCCCTTGTACCACTGACACTAGAAAAATATTAATAACAAACTTAGGTTCACCATAGTGCCACATGGCAAAATGTTACATTGGATACATGAAATTGTTATCTCATGCGTTAGCTTTTTTCACCTCCTCTTAGCTTTCTTAAAGGCACCATTGTTCTGATCGCACTGTTGCAAATGACATGACTAATTATAGGGATGAGTAATGAAAATAGAATGTCCACAAAAAACTTTGTCCTCTTCCCCATACATTTTCAAAGATGATGTCACACTTATACATAATTACTTTGTCATGTCTCCTTTGGCCTCTATTCCCATCTGAAGACATCTGGGCATGGAATTGGCAAGGTTTCTGAGATATTCTAGGTCCATGTTTTGGTTTCATGGGGTCTTGATGACTTGATTGTGGCAAGGCACTGATGAGGTGCTGCAGGAAGCAGCCGCCTAATCATGCATTCTCATATATAGCCACATTTTCTTGATTCCAGGCAAGAATTCAGGCTTTTTCCTCCTAAGAAAGGTGAGAGCCATCCGTCTTGAGGTATGGGTGGAAGAAATGCAGTGCCCAGAAGCAAAATTCCCAAAATGAAGTGGCAGCCTTAAAGTGTAAAGAAAGAACATTGTTCCCTCAGGATAGCCGAAGAAACATTGAGGTGGTTTGCTGGTGCTCACACCATTAGAAACACTAGTCTCAATAACAAGGTGTTTGGTGATTTCATTCTCAGAGTGTCATGTGCTTGTTCCCACAATAAACCTGAGTTGTGTATCATTTGTGAAATTATATGGGGAAGGACATGGCCTTTTGTGGATACTGTATATTTGAAGCATCCATTTTGTTTATGTTTATCACACAAGAGTGTGCTATTAAGGATGATCATGGGTTGAGGACATGTTTCAATGAAGTGAGAGACTGTATGCCCTTGATCTACCGGTAATATGTCAGAGGTAAGTAATATTAATGATAGTGGGCATGTAGATCATTTACCAAGTCATATTTGATTTGGTTATCCTTACCTCAGGTTTGATGGTACCAGAATTGCAGTCTCGTATCCATCTATTTTATGCTTGTTTGCAACTTCCTGTTTTAGGGAGGTAGCACCAGGAACAAACAAACAATGATCTTATTTTCTCGCGTGTCTCTTATATCACTCTAATATGATTCACTTTGTTCCAGTTTCCATTTGATTGAACCAGTGTCTACAGATATGCAACTTTTAGGATTTGAATTTGCAGAGCAAAGGTCCCCAACCCTGCTGGCTGGCAATAGGACATGGATATCTTGTTCCATAGGATAGGCTTGCTTTCTTGCTACCAGATATTTCAGTTTATGCTAAGGATATCTTTAGTACCACTTTGGAGATTTATGACTTAAGTCTGTACCATAGGTTTGCTAAGACTGAAGAGTATGGGTACAGCCTTATGGATGTCGGTGCAGCGGGGTTTGTCATCATAAATGGCATTGTTGGAGGAAGGAAAAGGGCATCACACAGGTGAGTTTCATGATCCGGTATTTCTTTAGTTAAAGTCAGAACCAAAACTTGACATGATGTTTGATTTACATTAACAGTACTTGTAATCTAGTTAGGTTTGAAGAGGTTCATTCAAAAAGATAAAATCTCTCACCCTCTGAGAGAGTAATTACAACTGTAAAAATAATGCTGAAGTTTAGTTAAAATCCTATGCTTTGTTATGATAATCAAATCTTAGTAATATATTACTGTCAGAATACTTAAAAAATCATAACAGCTACTCAGTAGTAAAATTTTGGAAGCCATAATCAGAACAGTTTCAGGAGAATGTTTAAAGTCTTGTTGAGTATTGTGTTTGAGTTGCCTATCAAAATGTCATATAGATCAGACTGCAGATGCTGTCTTTGAGTCATGGTAATACTGAATTTTCAGAAAAATAGCATTCAGTTTACAACATGAAATTTTTTATTATTGCCAGAATATGATTCGGTTTATAAAGACAAGTGTGGATACAGGCTTATGGCTGGTAGTACATCTTAATTTGTCATTATTCATTTTATATTTAGGTATACAATAGGTTTTTCATCATATATTAGGTTTTGCTTTATTAACTTTTTAAAGATTGGTTGTGAGAGATGGAATTATCCTCACTGTGCTGGGATTGTTAAGGCTAGCACTGGTCCGAGCATCAGATTATCAGCACCATGTAACTGAATATGGCGTACATGGAAACTTCTTCTTCACGCTTGCATTTATCAAGGTAAATTTTAATTCCATCTAAATACTTAGTGACCCATTTTAGCTGTGTTCTTTCTACAAAAGCTAATCTCTTAGTTTCTCATAAGAAGCTAAATTATAGTCTAGAGTTTGTTGTAGTTTGTTTGGGTGATTGTGATATGCAGTTTTCCTTTACACAAGAGGCTCATCAATGCTGTCTGTGCATATCACAAATATTTTTCATACAAGACCCTTTTCTCCATTACAGTGAATTCAGTTATTGTCACACTTTGTGATCGATACCTTTTGGGGGGTAATGTGTCTCTGCAGGTAATGTGAGTCTCTCTGACCTGGTAAGATGTATGAAGATTACTGCTGTAGTTCATTGTGATAGTTGTTTTGAAGTATTTCTGGTAACAGAATAGTTAGATAAAAGATTGCAAAATTTTTGAAGTAATGAGATAGTTTGTGGCTACCATGTAAGAATAAAGGCATGATAAAATGTACAGTAAATAGCAGAGGTGGTCAGAGATGAGGATTTTACTCAACATTTGAAACAGAATCACAGAAAATAATGTTCTAACCTTCTTCTTGTCAGATTATTACAGTAAAGACCAGTACGCAGGCTTTCCTTTGAAACATAGCAGAACCTTGAATTACCAGGTAGTAATTTTTGATAATCCCAGCTACTGTTTTGTAAGGAAATGTATTTTTAGAATTGTAGACAGTCATAAATTGATTTGAAGATAATGTATTGGACATAGACAGATAGATAGACAGACATAGAGGGGACTGTTTTATCTTGTATGGATATGAGATATGAGAGAGTTAGTTCAGTAGGGAATTAAATCAGTTTTACTCCCCAAGGTAGGGTGTAATGATCTGCCAACATAATTGTTGCCCTGGTCTTTGAAAAAATTAAGAATTTTTAAGTCCGTTATGCAGTTTTGTAATTTCTTTTTCAGGAATCACTGAATATAGCTTGCTGATGTTTTTAAGATTTCTTTATTCTCAATCTGCTTTTGGAATATTATTATTTGTGGCATTTTAGTGTTACTATTGTTGCTTTGAACTTCAAAGTGTGGTGATAAAAGGTTTTCAATTAATTTTCCAGGTTACATGTTCTTGTTTGGTTGGGCATCTTGGTTGTGCTGGTAATGTCTTGATGGCATCTGCTTTTTGCGTTGGTCATCACCTTTACCTCACAGTTGGCAGTGGTGGCCCATGGACTCTTAGTGATGCTACACGAGAAACATTCGTTCTTGCCAACAGAGAGTGGCTGGTATCTATGCCAGGATATATGGCTCTTTACTTCTTTGGTGCATCACTAGGAGCTTTTTTATTTAACAGGTGACTGTTTGTTGTACTTTATTATGAAGCAGTTCTATTACCTGCACATGGGAAGTAACATTTGCATGACAGATACAGGATATCTCAGTGGGGTACACAAAATCTAGTTAAGTTTAATGCCTACAAGACCCAATTTCTACCTATCTCTCTATCGAAAACTCCTCACAACTCTCGTATCTCCTTTGACGGTTCTGTAATTC
>JAUUDW010008199.1:0-10262 GCA_032361385.1 Panulirus guttatus | reverse complement strand
AAAAAAATATATATATATATATATATAATGTTAATGAGATGCCCTTTATCAGGGCCTCAGTAGCCCGTGCCATCTCAGCTAACACACACACACAAAAAAAGCAAGCACTCAATGGGCCTTCTCAAATCGGAAATTTCTGTCACGATATACTTTTCACAATTCCAGTGTCCATGAATCTATGTTGGGGAGTCATCCTCTGCCTTGATACCATGGACAGCAGTAATTACGGCCATATGCACGAGCTTTCAAGTGAGGACATCAATGCTGCTCGTTTTTCTTTAAGTAAAATTTTTGACCGGTGATATTTGGAAAGGTTCGACTTCCCGAAAATATCTCATTCGGACCTTACATACTGAACCTCTCGGGTTGCTTTAAATATTAAAAGTTTGGGCACCCAAAAAATCTTATTCTACTTCGTATCGAAGTAAGAAGGACGAAAGTAAGGAACATGTCGCCAAGAATACTGCATTTAAAGCTGTGATATGTTTTAGTTGTTACGGCAACCAGCTAAATTCGGACCAACAATGCCCCAGGTTCATGTCTGAAAAGAAGGTGTGTGCGATTAAGGCATCAAACAATACTTCATTTAGCGATTCGAGGATAGGGTTAGGGAGATTCGCACCGATGCTACATAGACTCCAGCTCCTGCAGAACCACAACTTGTTAAGACCAGCACCACCTCCAAAGCCCAGAAAACCCACACTCATCCAATGGCAAGAATCTAATTCTGAAACCACACCCGAATCCTCCTTCCAAGGTACATCCATCTGTTGTTCTGGTGGCACCATCGACAGAACTTCATTACGAGGTCTTCTTCAGTGGATTCACCAAACGCCATGGAGCATAAGGCCACCTCTACTAAGAGCCGATCCTGTTCCCTTAAGAACTCCTCCTAGTCTAAAAAAGAGGGCTCGAAAAAAATGGCTGACCAAACATCTCTTAAACCAACGCATTCAATATTATACTGCGGGATTGCAAGCACAAATATTGTTGTCGCTTGCAATGTACAAAACGTTCGTTCTTTGTCTACAGGAGACCACTCTAAACAGCACAGGCGAAGACTGTGTTGTTCAACATAGCTAGCATTCGCACAGAAGAAACGAATGTCACGGGATTGCTAATTTTGTCCAGCAAAGATTATCTAATACAGGAGTAACCTTGAATTCTACTTTAGCCGTCGTATGTAGAGTAAAATCTGATGATACATAACGGCCATCTGTTCAGTTTGTTGTCCTGGCTCCACCGCATTTGCTGATGATGACCTAATGTTACTATGCCGCCAAATGCCCTGAAATAAAGTCAATCTTAGGAGACTTCGACGCCCATCATTATCAGTGGAAAGCATCTGGGTAAACTCTCGTGGGTAAAAAAAAAATTGTAAACTTTTTCGCCAACAGAGACCTGCTTCTTCAGAACGATCTTAGTAGAACTCGTGGAAACTATCGAACTAGAAACAGCCTTAGGTTCATCTCTGCCATCCTCATATGGTAAATAATAAAACCTGAAGCACGTATCACGGTTCCTTGATCCCTTCATCTGTCTTTTTTATTCATGCGACATTTGCACCAATCTGTCTCATGTGAATGTTATTATAAGAAAACAAAGTCGGGATGCCTTTTGCCAGGCATGTAGTGCTAGATTTAACAGGAGGTGACAATGTCACAGAGTTACATAATGTTACATTGTCTAGCATGGTGACTGCAGAGATTTCTATGCCTAAGACCTCTACAAAGTCCATAAGACATAGAGTTACTTGATGGACACTAGATTGCCGAAATGCACCGCGGGAGAGCAAAAGGAGATACAGGAATTTAGACAAAGTGTTCTAAGATACCAAGTTCACTGTTTGCAAACAAGGGAGAGCTCAGTCAAAGAAAACAATTGAAAAAGACAAAAGAGACTCCTGGTGTGGCTATGTACCAACAGCAAACAAGGTATGGTCCAGAATGAACGAATTTTCAAGAAATTACAAGCCAAGAACCATCACTTCTCAAACTAGCGAAGAAATTGATTGACGATCAGGCTGGCACAGCCAAAGCAATCATCTGGAAATTCTGAGGCATTAGGAGCTCGGCCAATTTCGAGCCACGTTTCCTAGAACATAAAAGTTAGGTACATCTTACTATAACTGACTTCGCCACATAAGGTGAAAACCAAGAATACAATAACGCTTTCACTTTGATGAATGAATTGTCTCCCAGAAAACCAGTAAAAGTTCGAGCCCAGGACCCAGCGGGATGACTCATATGATTCAGGATCTTAATCAGGACAGCCTGACTAATTCATCATTGTGCAATAATATTTGGGTTTCTCGTACGTTTCCAAATTTAAGGCATTTTGTGCAAGTCATCCTAATCCCAAAAGGTTCTGGCCTCCTTTCGTTTCAACAATTGCATTATCGAGCAGCATTTGCTAGATCATGGAGAGAATGGTCAATTTGAAGCTTATTTCTTATGAAAATATAAAAACTGCCTAACGTAAGCATAAAAGCACAATAGATCATTTAACGAACTAACTTCTTTGGCCGACCTTGAATCTACCTATGAAGCTTCGATCATTTTGGGCACTTTAGTGGCCGGACATTGTCCACACAGATACTTCTTCCTTATATAACCCCACCTCCTGACCGCCCTCCACTCCATTACTCCCACCCCTTGCACAGACCTCCTTCCCCCGAACCCCACTTCCAGCACAGCAGCGGCCAACCACAACCCCAACCTACACCCCTTACATGATCCTTCATTTCTTCGATCCCCACCCACTGCATAAGTCTCACCTTCCCAGATTCCCACGCCAAGCACAGCCTTAATCTCCGCCTATCACTGCGCGGCCCTAACTCCCCAGTCTTCCAGCCATTAAAAAGCCCTCCCCTCCCCGTACCCCATCTCTAGAACTGCCTTCCCCTCTCCAAGCCCCTAACCTCTTCCATTGTTCTCACCTCCCTAAAAATCAATGTGGCCCTTCCCTCCCATAACACCCGACACGGGCCTCCCTCCTCAGATCTACACCCATTGCACCTCCCAAGCCAAAAACCCCACTTAGTGATGGCCTGTCCGGTCGGTATGGCCGGCACAGGCCACCACGTTTAGCGATAAGACTATCTTCAATATGGAATGAAAATGATATTGTTTTCTGGGAAGTACATTACCTAAAAAGCGTTTGGATTCGCGTTAACCCCTCCCCCTCAAAATAATCAACTGATGTCATTAACAATAAGGGACTCATCCTAAGCAAAGGTGCTTTTAACATTGCTGTCGACTTGTCTCACTTTTGTTTATAAATTTCTCATCGGTTCTCTTGGGTTTATGTACTGTATAGATAGCCATCTGTCTAAATCTTATGCCAAAATACCTTGTTTTCTATAATCAATAAAGTTACATTTGACATAGCTCTAGAAGATGCCTTGGTTGAATCTAATGAACTGACAATTGAAGGACTTTTACCTTAAGTGGAGTCAGAATACCTAATTTAGAGGCAAAAGCTTTTTCTAGCGCTAGGGCCCAAAAACAAAATCAAGGATGTCAGGGACACTGCAAGAGAAAATCCCACCATACTGTTTGTTATAACCAAGGTACATATACCCTCAGGGAGGTACAAATTACGACATACCAAATACCTCTAAAAGAATAAAGATTTCTCCTGTCAGATCGGGAAGAATGAGTGAAATCCTTAGCTGTGGAATGTCGCAATCAAATATTACAACTATTCATGTTACAGATACGAGAGAAATAGCATTCTAACATTGATGAAGATGCTATCACTGGGATCTATTGGCACAAGATCTTAAGTATTTGTGAAAAACTGGATTATATATATATATATATATAATGAAAAAAAGATGTAAAGTTAGATTAAGGTTGTAACATGGATATCCGTTAATGAAGTATTCTAGTTAATCTTTGCTACACTATGTAGCACCTGTTCTCACGCTGCAACCTAAGGCATGATTCAAGAACAATACAGGCTGAAGTTAGGGTGTCCCAAGAGGCTGACAGTAGCAGCATGAAACGTGGACTTATCCTCTGAACCCCTGGGATAAATGGTGGGTGTATATAAACTACTTTGTGTCAGCGTGAATAATGTACCTAGCAACAGATTAGTGTACAGATCACCTTGTTTTAATCAGAGTCGCGATTGGACTGGATAGATGTTCACCTATTGTCATTATAAAGTATTGCGTTCATGGGGTTATATATAGTAGAGATGATGAAAATCTACCCACAATGCCTTCTTAGAAAAGAAATGAAACCGTTGTTGAAATCAACAACCTCTCACAAGAAAGAAAGAGAATATCTTTCCCATTGACCTAAGGGAAAATTACTTTAGAATTATAGGCGTGAAGGATGGTGTATGAAATGATGGCCAGGCTGGCAGAGCTACAAGTGTCATTACTCTTATGAAAATACATTTATATCATAAAGGAATGTGAAATGCTTCAGAACTGTAACACTTGTTCTCTCAGGCAGAGGTCACTATCATTTTCTTTAAACTTAAATATAGTGTAACATAGAGGAAATACAGCTAAGCAGCTTAATCTTGACTAGTTCATTTGCAGTTCTCATTACCTCGCATAAGGAAATTGCTTTTTATAGATTACTTCGAGTTGCTTTTGCTTGCATGCGGCAGAAATTGAAGCACGGAAAATAGCAAACGAAGCCATATGGATAATTCCCAGTTTGGTATGGGGGGGGAGGAATGATAATGAAAAAAACGGCTTTGCTAGTTAAGGGAGCTGCTGGACAAGATGCCTTTGATCAAAACTTAGGAACTGCTGCTAATTCAGATTAAACGCAAATCAAAAGATGCCATAGTATGGAATATACATCCTTAAATATGTTCCTACAGAGGATTGGCTGTTATGATGACTCCTCCACTCGAACAGCTAAACTGTGAAATTTTCTTCATTCTTTTATCTATCCCTCTTCATATAACCCTTCTTCCTTTAAGAGTCAGACCCACAAACACTTGCAGAGTCCTGAATAATTTCTGCTGTCTTTCCCTCTAAAATTTTTCTTCCACACTAGACGGCCTTAATTATGACAAAATATTTGCCAGTGCTGTGTCGGTCTCTATACAGGAAGTATATAACTCTTATAGATAAAGGTAGAATGAAGGAGATATATTTGTTTAAAATGTGAAATCTCACATAAGAATAGCATTTCTCTATGACTGGGAAATAATCAAGAAGATCCTAACGAAAGAACACGGAGTGTGTTGCAGACTCATTTGTTACACTAACTCACTTTCATACGAAATGTGTTCCCCACAATAAGTTTAATCATAGTAGAATTTTTCATAAGCAACGAAAACAGGTAACACTGATCAACAACCAAAATGTTTCTGAAATGAAAGTACCTAATCTTTACTAATTTTTGGGAAATGAGCACAAATATGATTATAAAAACTATTAATGGCTCTAGTTTTGGATATACAGGGTGGGTCTCAGAATGTACGATTTGCACTGGTTTTTGTATTGCGTGGCTTTGAGGCAAGATATGGTGACTCTGACCACGGGAAGTGGAAGATGCAATCAGCACCCGGGTATTGCATCACCCAACTTGCTACTAATTTCCATCTGGATAGTCGCTCAGTGCACACGTGTCGTACTCGTTTCCTAAATTGTTTTTTCGTACCCCGACGCTTCTATTCGTTGTGCTCTCGTCATGCAGTTGTTTTGTCATGTCCCTATGTCTATACTCGAGCTGAAGTTGGCTTAAATATTGTAATGAGAATGCAAGCCAATATCTTTTTACATACACAGTGCAAGACAATACTTGCTGCTTCTTGTAGTGTCATGTGCTGGTTTTCTGTTATCCTGCTGAAAAGTACTGCTCTATTTGTGCAAAGGGCTCGTGTGACTAACTCTTGAGTGACCTGTTTGCCGAACGTCAACAATGGTGCCTCGTAAGTGCGTTAACAGTGTAGATAACTTTTGTTATGCAGGCAGTTTTTATGGAAGGTGAATTTTGCCTCACAGACGCGTGCCCAAGCCGATCATCAGGAATGTTTACAGTCTTTACTTTGATCATACGATTGTGGGATTAGGACAAGTGTTGGGCATATAGTGTAAATCATACTGATTTTTCTTTATCACAAATCATCTTGTTCTTTGTTACGGCAAATGACCCTTTTAATCTTTTTATATTGATCATTGTTAACATGTGCCCTATAGATATTGCATCCTCAACCATGTACTTCTATCGATATAAACCACATTGTCTGTCTGTCTGTACATCTACTGCAATGCCTGTGCAACAAACCTTCACAGCTGGTTGAAACGCAAAAGGCGATCAATGCCTTTTGTTGTGCTCATGGTGTGGAGATATCTGATAGATAACGTAAGTGACTGTTACTCCTGTATGGTGACTCCAGTCCGGTAAAGTATTTCCAAGAAGATAAGGTGGACCTTTATCTATCCGAATATACCATCTGTTATGCGCCCGGTACCCAACGGTGAAGTACTTCCCGTTCTGGAACCCCCAGACTATGGAATCAGAGGAGGAACAGGATAACGAAATTTTGTGAAACATGTGAGCCATAATATCAAGATATCATGATTTCGCACCTAACGTAACGGTTGCTAAACCACATAGGATCACGCGGAATGAATTAAGCAACGTCGTCAGAGATCTGGAACTGTAGAAGAGTAAGGCAGAACTATTGGGCTCGAGACTGAAACAGCAGAATCTCCTGGATGGAAATGTGACAGTGTCTGTGTTTCGTGCCCGCCAGAAAGTAGATGGTCTGATGGCAGCCCTCAATATTAATCATAACCCTGAGGAGTGCAGACTGTTCATAGGCTCGTCAATGTTGAATATAAAAGCTGTTCTGCTGCATAATGGCAACGAGTTGCCGTCAATTCCAGCCGGTCATGCAGTCCATATGCAGTTCAAAAGGTGTTTCATGTTGTTGTATACAACATGAAGCATGTATACAACGTGAAGGATGTTATCTTGATTGGACTGCAGCAATCTTACAACAAAAGGGACTGGGCTTCCCGACAGTCGCTGGAACCAGGAACAAAGAACGTACAGCATCTACCGCTGGTAGAATCCAACAAGATTTTGTTTCCACCTCTGCACATTGAATTGGGCCTCATGAAGAACTTCGCTAAGGCTATGGACAACAATGGGCCAGTGTTTAGGTACCTCAGTGGAATATTCCAAAGGCTCACTGAGGCGAAAATCAAGAAGGGTGTTTTTGTCGGTCCACAGATCGCAAGCTCTTCAGAGACGACCAGTTCGACCGCAACCTCATTGGTGACGGGAAGACAGTGCGAAATGCGTGGAATCAAGGCTGACAGCTACTAGGAACTTGTGGAGAACCTGTTATCATCCCGTTAGAAACTGGGCTGCAATATGTCTTTAAGAATACATTTTCTCCACTCTCACTTTAATTTTTTTCCGGCCAACTGCGGCGCGGTGAGCGATGAGCACAGAGAAAGTTTTCCATCAGGACATCTCGGTGAAATAGGAAAGGTTCAGCAAGGTTAACGAATAACTGCTGGACGTTAACAAGAGATGCTCCAGGACTTCTGTACAAGCGACAAGAGATGAGGCGTCGTGTTTAATCGTGGTAAGCCAGTAACTGTTCCTTGTGACACCAATGAAGAATGTAATGCATGTAAAACGTATGACAATATTCTTTTAGAAACCGTTTACAATCGAGCGTTTTCATGACAATTTTCGTATTCAGCGTCCCAGAGTTCAAGTAGGGAGATAGATTCTATCTGTGAAACATAAAATAAGTCAAAATTCGTTGATCAGCGTAATTAGGGGGTATAATAGCTCTGCTATTATTTGATGAAGTACTGTGACAATAAATGGAAACACAGCATACAAAGATACAATTTCCTGTATGATACCAGTTTCTATGAGTATTAATTGCTAGCTCTAGAACGCTGATAACTCTTGGTGTGACAGTAATGCATTTTTTACAAGCAACTCACAATATGTGATTACTTCGCAAACACAGTCAATCTGTTTCTTCCGGGAAAGAAAGCAAACAAAACAACAACGTTACCTGATACAGTTAGAAGAGAAATCCAAAGTTTCGTTAAGTCTCGAAAAATCTGGATAGTTACCATTTAGTGAGTGAAGTTCAGTGCACAGTTACAGTTTGTTAACTTCTTCATCTTGAATTTTGCTTTCTTTAGCTTTTCATTTGTTTCAATAGGATATTCACCTTTGCTACTTCTAATTACAGGAAGTTATCATACATTGTAATCAGCTGACAAAACCTGTTCCGAAAGATGGCCTTGCGAACTATTTTTTGTCCTATTTCACTATCGTCTTGTAATCTGGTTACCTCAGGTCTATGTTGGCCTGATGCTGTAGAAATAAACACATTCCCTAAATCATAAACGAAAACCTTTTCCAAAATGTTATCATGATCATTCCACTCACAAATTCCATGTAAATTAAAAAAGTAGTGAATATTTTTGCATTGACTTGGAAAACATCCTTATACGTAGTCTTTTTTTATGATATAATATAGATATTATTTGTTTGTTAGGATATTCTTGAATATGGATACACTGCAAGACAGACTGTTCATATTTTAGTTTCATAACCTTCTTCCCCTACTAGGTCAGGTACACAATCCTGATGACTACATTCACTCTCTCGGGGCCACCACCTGGGGCTTCTGGGGACAGACCGACACCTGCCCTGAGGGATCCTATGCTTACGGATTCGAAATACGGGTAAGATTGTTCATCCATGACTCAGACAACGTCTTTAAGCGAAGTTTTAATCCAACTGGATAATACATAGATCAACACAGTGAGTTGTGATTAATTGTAACCACGGTTCAAGCAGATGGCGTTGTCTAATAGAAAATACGTTTATTTATGATTAGCTGTTGGTTGAATTACATTTGTAAATATTGATATACATATCTAATCAGTAATTGAGTCATCTTTCTGCAGGTTTGGAGAAGCGTTTGTTGCTATGCTTGTTTCATGTAATGTACGTCAGATAAGACAAAGTCTTACCGTGAGGAATACATAAACGTCCATGTTTCTTATCCCCTTTCCAACTAAGAGGAAGCCCATGATAAGTGTATGATGAATGGGCTATGAAAATTAGACCAAAGTCTTGTCTGCAGTAAGACTATCGGTGGTTTCAAAGGAATCCCCGAATACTTTGACCCTATGGTTATGTTCCCCTCATCAGGTAGAGAGCGAGCATGGATTCTTGGATGACGACACAAGCGTGAATGCCATCAAGCTGTTTTGCCGTACTCCTTCTGGGTCCCATGTTGGCGAAATCACCTCCTCTTCCATGAGCAAAGGCTCTTGGACTGGCTCCCACCACTGTATTTCTGGTTATCTCAGTGGTTACAATCTCAAGGTAACTATTAATCCAGCAGTTGTATCACTTCCAAACTTAATGTGGCTGCTATTCCAGCTGTCACAATATGACTGCAAATCAAACTGTTGTAGCCCCTGTGACCTTTGGGTAAATGTTGCTTCATCCCTTGAAGTATCTGCAAATGTGCTCTTCTTCAGTAGTGGATATACATTTTACATCTTTTACATTACTTACGTAAGCAGCTGTAGCACATACACACTTTAAGTGGAAGTTAATGTCGCCTGCAATATTTAACTGACTGTTACTCTTAAGGATTTTATTTCCGTACTCTCTAAGACTTTTACTCCTTTCACGTAAGCTTCAGCAACTGTACAGCATGGACTTATCTTGCTATAGTCAGCGAGGATGTAAAAAAAGTGCAGCTGCTCGACAGGGAGGACATATGTATATGCTCTTGAAAGATCACCTGCTTTGGGAGCTTCCTCTAGAATATCCAAAGTTAGAATTCCTTGTTTTATCTAGATTCTTCGACAGACTTATACCCCTCTACTAAAGTTACCCCTTCTACCCGATGGAGTGTCGAGCTCATTTCTATCTCTCCTTTTCTCATAATTCTTCCTGAACCTTTTTGTTTGGCCCTTGCAGAGTCATACTGATACGGGATCCTTTGAGGACAACACGGCAGCCAATGCTCTTCGCATGTACTGCACCAATGACCCAAACTACATAGAAGCTCAGGGCAACAAATGGGGCCATTGGCTCGAGCCTTCCCACTGCAAGAAAGACACAGCGATCTGCGGCATCATGACCCGCGTTCAGGAGGATCAAGGAGCATTTAATGACGATACGGCTCTCAATGATGTCAGGTTTCTCTGTTGCGAGTTGCCTGCTTGAAACAACTTGTTCCCATATATATATTCATATATATTTATATATACGCTCATACAT
>JAUUDW010008188.1:0-10263 GCA_032361385.1 Panulirus guttatus | reverse complement strand
ACTGTAAAAGACTACTCAGAGCACTGGACATGCAGCAATCACTCATAAAATGGATCTTAAAATGCCCTCTCAACCCCCTTCATCCTTAATACAAGCATCCAACAAACAACAGCAGAAAGTACTCTGCCTAACTCTTCATTTACAAATTTTACTACTCCACAGAACCCTAATGACAAACCAAACATCCTGTAACTCAATGCTAATGGCATCAGAAACAAACATAGAGATACACTCAACTATATACAAGAGCACAACATCCAAATAGCCCTCATCCAAGAAACCAGACTCACACCAACATCCTTCCTCCCACCTTTCTATAACTGCACAACCATAAGAAAAGGTAGACAACAAGGACATGGAGGAGGACTCATAATACTTGTCCATGAAACCATATTATTCTCCAACACCACTGACACTACAAAACAGCTCACAGACAATGCCAACACCCTAAATATACAATCCATAAGAAAAAAACTTTACAGTACAAACCACAACATAACCAGTACATGCCTCTAGCTATACTCGCCAACTCTAAAACCTGACTTTTCTAATGTTTCTCAAGTTGTTCCATGCATGTTTCTTATTTTTCCACTGGCTTCCTGGATGGGCTTTCATATTATTTGGTTAATTCATTTTTCATAAGTTCTATGGTATTCTTGTATATATAATTATTCTGCATCTTCCTTGTTTAGATGTTTTCAAGTCAAATAAGTTTTCCTTTACTTCTTTAATTTGCTATTGGACATAGATTATCATACAGCTTTCTCTTTTCCTTTCTGTGCTATATAATTCCAGTTCTTTCAGTATTTCATAGTATTTCATATATTTCATTCTCTCAATTTAGTTGTGAACTGCTTCTGAATTATCTCTGATCTGTTTATTTCTATTCATTTCGTTGGTGACAATGAGACACTGCAGTATTCACTCTTGCTTCTACGTATAAATGAAACATTTTAATCAATAGTTTACTGTTTCTTGGGGAGAAAGTTCTCAAACTCATACACTCTTTACTTGCCCAATAATACTATAATCTCAATATCTATCATGAATTTTAGTTTCTCATTTATATGAACCCAAATTGTTTACATTTGTCTCACTTTCTATTGCTTTCTTTGTTAGGCCTTTATGTGATACCACTGAAGTATTCTTACTTGTTCTATAACATACCTATCTTTCTTAAATTTCATCAGGTTTACTCTTGCCCATTTGTATATTGTGTCTAGGTCTTTCTGCATCTTCACTTAATCAGCTTCTGATGTAATCAATCTGCTTACTCTAGTTTTACAAACAAAACTCATTACTGTGCTTTCTTTAGCTTCTTTGTTTATGTCTGATATCATTATACAGAGAACTGATGCTAACACCATTCCTTGTAGTACCCCAGACAGGACATCTTCATCAGACATGGTTATGTTTGCAACTACTCTGAACTTTCTGTTAGTTAAAAATTCTTTAAATTTTCTTCTTAGCCTACCTTTAATGTTATGTTTAGCTACTAACTCTAGTAAAATTCTGTAGATCACCTTGTTAAATGTCTTTTGTAATGGACTAACAATTGGGTTTGCATAATTTTTCTTAGTACAGATCTATGTTAGCCTTCATTTATGTAGTTCTTCTTGATGAGATGTTTAATGTGTCCTTTTATTACTCTTTCAATGATTTTCATTACAAGTGAAATCAAGTTAACCATTCTGTACTGTAAAAGAATTAGCTTGGATCCTGTTTGGTGTATTGGTGTTATAGATGCTATTTTGTGGATGTCCACAATTTTGCTTTCATGCAGATTTTGCCTCATCACTAACATCATTGGTTTTTCTATTGCTGTTTTCATCTTCTTAAGGAAACTGGTTTGGATTCCATTTGTTCATGGAGCTAAATTTTCTCCAAGCCAATGAACCCCTCTAATCATATCATCTTCCAGTATCACAATATCTATGATTGTTTTTTCATCATGCTGGCTAAATAGTTCATCATTCAATATTTCACTGCATTTTGAACTTAAGACTGCATATTTCCTTGAGGCCATTTTTACATTTTCCTCCCACTTTAAACAGTCCAATCTCTGATTTCTTGTTTTTTTGCTATTTCTTTCTTCATTGGAGGCTCTAGGACAGGACAAAAGTCCACATCAAGGTTGGACCTTAATTGAAATATACAGAGGTTAATGAAAGCGAAAAAGAAGAGAAAATTATGTTTTTTAAATTGTGCCAGGTCATAGTTATTGGGAAAGACATGAAAGGGTATAGAGTTCCAAAGCTTCGAGATGTAGGGGAAGAAATAGTTATCAAAATGGCCCAACCTTGAGTTGCCAACAGCCACACAGAAATTTTGTGTTGCAGTTTTCTGAGTGGCAAGGGCAAACAAGCTTCCAGGTCTCAGAAGCAGAACCAAAGTAATACCTATGAAAGAGGGAAAGTGAACTAACATTGCAGTACAGGGCAGGTGGGTCTAGTTTTGAGGTTAGCATTGGAGGTTTCATAAGTCAGACTTTATAAGTCAGACCATTTTTGACTCACTTCTGCCAAGTAAAGATGCAGAGATAGAACCAACCCAGATGTGAGAACACTGTTTCATACAAGGACAGATCAATCTGTTGTATATGCAGCACATTTGCTTGGAAGAAAAGAAATTTTGATGTCTAAATGTACATGAATAGTATAATTTTGGGTTCCTTTCCATGTTCTGCATATCTCGCTCCTTATTCACTTTCTATGCTGCATCTGTGTTCTTAATTCTCTTATCGAGCTCTTTGATTCTAAGTTTGCTAGCTGCTAACTTTTCTTCTTTGTCCATGCTCTTCATATACTCATCCACTGTTTTTCTGTCTCTTTGTACATTTCAGTCTCCAAGATCTTTCTTTTTGTTTGGTATTAGCCCACTGTCTATTTGCTTTCTTTTCTCACTTTCATGTTTGCTGTTCTGTTACTGCCCTTAAAGATCTCATTCCAGTTTGTGTTTAAAATCTTTCAAAGATCGCTTTTCAGTCTGATTTGTTGTGGTGAAAATTCATATCATTCAATCTGTTGTTTTCCTTGGTAACTGTAACCTATTCACATTCATTATTTCCATAATGTATGATGTCATGATTACAATACTGTGATCTGATAGGCCTGTATTATTCATTTCTGTACCTGCAAACTGTCATGTTATTTGTAAGGATGGATGTGATAGATGGAGAGAAGAGAAGAGAAGGAAGAGAAGGGAAGGGAAGGGAAGGGAAGGGAAGGGAAGGGAAGGGAAAGGAAGGGAAAGGAAGAGAAGAGACGAGAAGAGAAGAGAAGAGAAGAGAAGAGAAGAGAAGAGAAGAGTTGAGAGAGAGAGAGAGAGAGAGAAAGAGAGAGAGTATTTACAACAAGATTTTCCCATAATGGCAAGAACAGTGCAAGATAGAAGCAGGTAAGCATAAAACTGATGAACATAATAACAAGCATCTAGATAAGGAATACCTACCTAGAAAGAATAAAAAAAGTACTTGTTGAATTCTTTTTCTTTTTTTGTATAAAGTACATAGAAAACCAAAATAATTTAAGATCACCTGAAGAGAGCTGAAAAAGCAATCAAGTTAGAATATTCTGACAATAAAAAGTAAACTCATCAGTATCTATAAAATTCTAAAGAGGAGAATTGTTAAAAGTTGATGATGACAAATAAAGCATGAATGAGTAGAAACAACATTTTCTATCATATCTGTTAAATATGCAAAGCCATAATATTCTTATTTCTTTATGTAAATTTGCAAAGGTAAAAGGCTCAGATGCCCTGAAAGTCCTGTTTTGAGGAACTAGTAAAATGAATGCTGATGCTCCTAAAGGAGAGAAAAACAAACATGATTTTCACACTATTGAAAATATTATAAACTAGTTGGTTCTTTTACCACATTAATTAACTGAAAACTATTTGCTAATGAAAATGGGGAAGAGCACACAGCACTTAGAGACACAAGTAATGTACAAGTAAAATAAAGAGCAAGACACACAGAAAATGTCAAGAATGTGTTGTACACTGAGCTATTACACAGTTGTGGGATTCCACTAAAACATTAATGCAGAGTAAGGGAGGATAGAGTGAGATTTTAGGGCTACAAAAAAGATGTCTTAAGAATATTATCAAGTATGTTTATTTGAAGTAAACAAAGTTGGCTATTTGCTAAAAAAAAAAAAAGTAGCACTAACATTCGTGAGCACTGCACTATCACTCTCCAACATCTTCATTATGAAGAAAAGCAGCACCAAACAAATTTTCACTACACCTCTAATAAGTGCAACTTTACTGCACAATCAACACCACTGGCCTTTGCCCTGACCTTTACAAGTCAGGTTAAAGGTAATTCGCAACCTCATTTTCACTACATCCACAATTATCAACGAACTTTGACATAACCCTTCCAGTTCTGGTCAAAGGCCATCTTTTATCCCTCATCTTCACAGTATCAAAACCACCGGCCTTTGACCTGATCCTTATGGTTAGGTCAAATGCATCCTCACTTAATACTCATGGGTCAGGTCAAAGGCAATCATCATTAAATCCACATATTTACTACACCCTTGGAACTGCTGGCCTTTTACCTAATCTTTAAGGTTCAGGTCTAAGCCATCATCACTATACCCTTAACACCACTGGCAATTAGCATTACTCTTATGGGTCTGGTCAAAGGCCATTTTCACTAAACCCTCAACCCTTAATAGTTAGTTCAAAGGCCACCTTAATTACACCTACATCTTTTCTAAATGCTCATTGTCACTGCAATCTCATCATCACTGATCTTTGAAATGATACCTTAGAGGTCAGATCAAATGCATCTTCTATACCCTTATGCCTTTATGGGCTAGGTCAGAGTCAATCATCACCACACCCTCAACCTCACAACACCTCTATCTTCACTATACCCTTAACACCACAGGTGTTTGACCTAATCCTTATGGATCAGGTTAAAGGTCATCTTCACCACACATGGGTCAGCTCAAATGCCATCTCCACTATAACTATGACACCTCTGAACATTTGTGAAAACCTATTTGACCTGATCAAAAGCATTTTCACCATACCATGGTTAGATGGTGATTGTTAGATACAAAGATAAGGAAAAAATAATCAAAAACACAAAACAAAAGATATGATTCATTTCCACAAAATGAGACATAATAAAGAGTCAGCTCTGAGAATGTGAAGAGCATATCTAGGGCTAGACTCCTCCCTTGTCCTTCACCCATATAGTTTCCTTTCACTGTCACTGAAAGCATGGAGCTGACCTCTGTGAGATGTAGAAGCACAATTACAGTCATGCTTAATGCATGTAAAACAAAAGCAAGAAAACTATAATACATAAGTACTGAAAGGCAGTGTGACAACAATACTCCAAAACACTGCTATAATCATATGCTTTAACTGTAACCTCAGCGCCCTGTCCATGAAGTCATGCTACCACTCAGCTCCACTAGTCTCAGACCTTCAAGGGCCACTGTAAGGTGAGCCAAGTTTAACAAGAAAGGTAGCAGTGTCGTAACCAGTATGGTTAGGAGGTGCTGCTTCTGTGGTATGGGCTCAAAAGTTGGGAAAAGTTTTAAATTTCAGTGCCTCAAGGGGGTACTCTAGTTTTCTGGAATATCCAAGTTGAACCCTGCCTTCTCATGGTGACCTTGCTATTACACCCTTAGGGGTGGAAGAAAAAGGGGAGGCATTGCCCAACTCCATCAGGGCAAAAGTACTTTTTTTTTCTTTTGGAAAAAACGACAAGCACTTGAGGTGTACTGAGGTTTAATTCTTTGGACAATTTGAGAACCCCCACTGCCTCTGGGAAACATGTGCTGGAGTTGCCTTCTGCCAGTGGCCTGTCAAGGCTGAGGCACAAAAGGCTAAGAAGTGGCAATGTAGTCTACCAGTTGTGCCAGAATAAAAGGGATGAATGATTGAGGAAAATGGCTGTGAATGTAAATGGGATGATTGGTGAGAGTAAAAGGAGGGAGATTGCGGAGAAATTTAAAGGTTATAGTTTGGATGTGTTGGGGATATGGGAAACCCATATCCTTGGGCACGGTGTAAGGAGTGAAAATGGAAATGATGAATGCAAGTTGTGGGAGGGCATGAGAAGAGGAGTGGTACGGATGGGAATGAATGAAAACTATGCAAGAAGAGGGAAAGAAGTATGTGCAACTATGCTGTATCATTAAGAGTATGGAGGATGGGGGTGTTACAGGGCAAGAATGGAATGGATCAAGAATACTGTGGGTGAAAGAAAAGATTGGAAATGTGAAGTATGCATGAAGTATGCATGGGTATGTGTATATATGCCTGTGAATATGAAGACTGAGCAAGGTAGGGATGAAATGAAGAATTTCTAGAGAAAATTGAATGACTGTATAAATGGTTTTGAGAGAGGGAAAGGTGATTGTAATGGGTGATATGAATGCAAAGATGGGATGTGATGAAACTGGCAAGGTAGTTGGTAAATGATGAGGGCCTAGAGTAAATGAGAATGAAAGTTATCTTGTGGATGTCTGTGCTGAGAAGGGTTTGCTCCTCGCAAACACTTTTTTTCAGCTCAAAATGATCAACACGTACACATGTATGAGAAATGATGGAAGAGAAGAACAAAAGTGTTTGATTGACTATGTGGTAGAGAATGACTGTGCTGGATGCTAGAGTTATGAGAGGATTCTTTGGAAACTAACCATTTTGTAGTTCTTGTGGGGGTGAGGATCAGGGAGAAGTGGAGGTGTGGCATAAAGAAGAAGGGAGAGGTGAAAGTGTTGGCAAGTGGAAGATGAATCAGAGAGAATGCAAGAAGGAGTATAAGAGGAGGGTGATAGGTGTGGAAGGAAAAGGCATAAGGTAGATTGCTGAAAAGAAATGTACCAGTGGGAGTTCAGCAAAGAAGGATGGAAGAATATAAGGTATGTATGTGGAATATTGAGAAACTGACAGAGGAAACAAAAGAGAGAGTATATGAAGATTTTGGAAAAAAGTTGAATGAAAAGTTTAGGGAAAATAAGAAATTGTTCTGGAAGGAGGTGAAAAAGGAAAGAGGTGGACATAAGAGTGGAAATGTTGATGTGAGAAGTAAGGAAGGGGAGTTTCTGAATCAGGAGGAGGAAGTGAAAGGAAAATGGAAAGAGTATTTTAAAGAACTGATGAATGTGTAAGAAGGTGAGATGGTGAACAGCTTGTGGAGTTGTGTGATGAAAAAGAACTGGCAATTGAGAATATCTGGTTTAAAAAGAATGACAGATATAAGTATGCATGGGCAAGTAGGAAAGATGGAAAGGGGACATTATTGGATTACACTGTGTAACAAATCTTTACTTCTTTTTTTTGTTCCTGGGTAATAATGTTATTTTCTAATTGATTATGTCTAAAAAGTATAAAAAATGGCTATCATTCCCTTGAAACTTTGCTTTTGAGATCAGGGCAGTAATATTTTGAAATTTACCTATTTTCAGAACATTCCAGATAGATTCAGTGCTGAGTAGCTGATATACAACTTTCTAGAAGTTTCCAGCAATTTGAATAGTAGTATAAATATAAGAGCTTTATGCTAACCAGTTCAGTTCAGATCTAACTGCCTAAGTGGATACATAGACATACATTTTTCTGAGATGGCATCTAGAGGCTGCAAGCATCCAGCAGATGCATTTTGCTATGTCTGCAGACTATTCATCAAAACAAGAGTGAAAAATTACTCTGTGGCGGTATCTGCTAAGATGTGCGAGGCCTACAAGGCATTTTTTGGCATGCCTGTCGGGGATCAAGACAAATTCTGGGCACCTCATTTCATCTGTGAGCACTGTAAAAAAAACTCTGGAAGGTTAAGATAGACAACTGTTGCTCGTTTGGATATTGGAATTTTGTTATAACAATTTTCAAAATTAAAAAAATTCAAAATTTTTAAAATTTTTTCTAAACTTCCACTGTTATTGAAAAAAATATCATATATGGAATATGTTGGGAGAATCTCTTACACATTAGTCATGGGTGAAATGAATTTATAAACAAATATGTAATTTTTTTCATAATCACAATTTTATATTGTTCTTTCGCAAGATGATACAGAGGGGAAAAGAAAGCCATGAAGTTCGCAATCCCAATAATTTGGTGGGAAACCACTGAACACTCAAGCAATTGCTACTTCTGCATGGTGGACCCTTCCAAATGTCAGATTGGCAAGAATGCACCTGCTATCATGTATCCAGACCTTCCATCAACCAGTGCTCCTGAGTCACACAGCCCTGAGCTCCCTGCACACACTCTTCTGGGGAGAGAGAGCAGCCGTTGTCAGAACAGAGCAGCAAGTCAGAGGGGGAGGAAAATGTTGTAGACCCAGATTACAGTTTCAGAGCTGTAGCTGAGGAGAGACACCCATACTACCCTAATCAAAAAGACCTCAATGACTTGATCAGAGATCTTGGGCTCACAAAGTCCACTGCCGAGCTTTTGATGTCTAGGCTCAAGCAGCGGAACTTGTTGGATGAAAGTGTGCAAATCACAGATCAGAGGAAGCATAATCTAGATTTTTCCAGCTTCTTCACCCGTCAAGATGTGCTCTGTGTCTGCCACAATGTAACCAGTCAGTTCGAGGCAATCGGAACCACCTGCAACCTGAACAAGTGGCGCCTCTTTGACATCGCATCCTGAAGCCTTAAAGCTGTGCTGCTCCATAATGGGAACAAGTACCCGTCTCTTCCCCTGACTCACTTGGTGCACCTCAAAGAAGAATAAAACAGTGTCAAGACCTTGCTAGACGCCTTGAAGTATGATAAGTACAGCTAGGAGGTCATCTGAGACTTAAAAATAGTGGCATTCCTGATGGGTCTCTAAAACAGTTTTGCCAAGTTTCCCTGCTATCTTTGCCTTAGGGACAGCAGGGACAACGCGGTGCACTACCACAGGCAGGACTGGCCACAGCAGACCAAATTCTTTTTGGGGTTGAACAATGTCAAATGGGAGCCACTGGTAGACCCATGGAAGGTGCTGATGCCACCACTACACATAAAATTAGGCCTTGTGAAAAAAATCTTTGTAGCTCTAGATAAGGAGTCTGCAGCCTCCAAGTACCTTCAAGACTTCATCCCTAAGTTGTGTGAGGCAAAGGTCAAAGCCTGTGTCTTTGTCGGATCACAGATAAAGAAGATCATGGAGTGCAAGGAATTCCCCAAGAAGCTCAGTAGGAAGGAGAAAGCAGCGTGGTAGAGCTTTGTTGCACTGGTTCAGGGCTTCCTGGGCAATCATATGGCTGAAAACTATGTAGAGCTGGTTGAGACTCTGGTGAAGAACTATGGCAAAATGGACTGCATGATGTCCCTCAAGGTCCATATCCTTGATGCTCATCTTGATAAATTTAAGGAGAACAAGGGAGCATATTCGGAGAAGCAAGACGAGCACTTCCACCAGGATATACTGAAATTTGAATGCTGCTACCAAGGAACATATAACAAGAACATGATGGGGGATTATATTTGGGGTCTGATTCGTGAAGGTGATTTACAGTACAACCGTAAATCTCAAAAAACTACTCACTTCTAGATCTTTTGTGATCACTTTTGTTTAACATTAGTGTACATACATGTTAATTTTGATTCATATGTTGTTGTTTTTCTGACTTTATGTGAATACAAAATGTGCAAATCCACCTGTTGTTCAATTGGACATAGGTAAATTTCAAAACATCAGTGTCCTGGTCACAAATGCATAGTTTGAAGGGAATAGTAGCCTTTTTCTCTATTCTTTATGCTTAAGCAATGAAGAAATAACACTTAGTACCCAGGAACAAAAGATGTGTTACACAGTGTAATTTAATAATTGATAAGCATGTAATGGAGAGACTCTTGGAAATGAATGCTCAAGGAGGGGCAACTGGTGGAATGTCTCATCATTACTTAATGGAGGGAACATACAAGGTTTGTGGAGGCTTTAGGAAAAGAGGAAATAATATGGGTGGCAAGTGGTTTTTGAAAGTCAGTGAGCTTGGCAATGAGGTTTGTGAAAAGATATATCAGGAGTGATTGTGTAGATTAACAAAAGTGAGAAAAAATAAAACTAGGGGCGTGGGTGAGGAATGGAAAGTAATTAGGGAGGCACTGCTTACATGTGTAAGTGTATGGCAGGTGGGAGGAGGTAAATGGACAGATGAGGAGGGTAGTGAATGATGGCATGATGAAGTTCAGGTGCTAGTGAAAGAAAAAAAAAAAGTGAATGGGAATCTTTTGGTTTTGGTGGTGGTGGTGTGTGAGTGTTTGTTGGGGGGGGGGTCACGAGGTACGTACATGGGGT
>JAUUDW010008166.1:0-10263 GCA_032361385.1 Panulirus guttatus | reverse complement strand
GAACATCATTTGTGAACAAGTGTAAATGTAAATTGAGAAAATGAGTATACTGTAATTTGAAAGCATGTAAACTGTAATCAGAAATTTGAAAACAAATGTAGACTAATTTGAGACAAAGTGCACACTGTAATTTGAGAACAAGTGTAAATTTAATTTGATAACATGTAGATTGTAATTTGAGGGTGAATATTGACAGTAAATTGGAAGCAAGTACTACCAATCACAACTGCTATGGATTGACTGAAACCTGGTGACGTGAATAACACGACCTATAACAACACCATGACGTGAGATAATTTTGTAAACAGTTACAGAATGATCAACTACAGGAGACTATTAACAGTTTGTTTCAGTTGTGTCATAAAAACATAATAGTTTCCCACACTCTAATGTTTTAGCTGTAACATTAAAACACTTGAAAATCTGCCCCTTTGATTCCATGCTTGTAATCACGTACGTATCTGCTTCATTATTCTTCCAAATACACAGTAGATCTGTTTAAAAATTCCTTTCACAGCTCCCCAGTTCTCATGGTATTTTAGTCAACAGTGGGGCTCTTCACTACAATGTACAAAGGTCTCCTTCAAGCTGAACTTTTCTTAATTACCTCATCAAAATACTTTAGCTGCACCACTTGATAATGCATTTTTCAACTGAACCTATAAAGGAATAGTTGCTGGGAATGTAGAAAAAGACAAATTAGTTGGGGGAAAGAGAAAATATAGTAAAAATTGAGTTAACAAAAACAGTTCAGTGTGACATGCTCCTTCTTGGCTCCTGTGTATGGTTCACTAACGGTTTTGAATATTGTTATCAGACTCCACATGTTGTGAAAAGTCACCTTAGATGAGGTTATATCATCAAGAGCAAAATCTCACAGAAGAACATCTCACTCCAAAGTAGTCCATCCATTCCCTGTTAATGATTGTAGCACAGCCTTGAAGCTGCAGGAACCCCTAGAGAAGCATACCCAGGGTTTCATAAAGATAATAATAATATACAATGGTTGATACACAAATTAAACTCTGACAGCAACAGTACTTCATTGTTTAAGCCTAAAACAGCAGTACACTGGATGCACTGTCCACCTGCATGTGTGGAATTTAAAAGACCTTAAAACATTTATTCCTTTATGAACTGAAACACTGACATGCAAAACTGAGAAAATCATCTAAAAGTTAAAAAAATTCCTTAGTGTTGGCCCAGTCAACTGCTGAGAGAGGGGCAACAGGATTTGGGCTTGATATATCATGGCAGCTTATGATGAGAGAAAAGGACGTGAAGTTGTTTCTTTCTCTTGAATCTGATTTCTCCCTCTACTCTTATTTCATATAAAGGCAGGGCATTAGTAGCGAATAACATGATATTTTGAGATATTTCACACAACACACACCAAAAATGAGTTAAGAGGGACAGTGGTTGGCATATGAGGAAGGGATACTGCTTTTGTTTCTTTCTCTCGAACTTTGTTTCCCACTGTATTCTTATTTCAAACACAATGCACAGCATTGGTGGTGAATAATATGTATATATTCAAAAATATTACGCTACTCTCATTCTAAGACTGTGCATGTGCAGAAAAATTGGGCGGTAACTATTTTTCTTTGAAAATGGTCTAGTTTTCTACTATCATCAGTTTTCAAAGTCCTCCATTACCTCCTGGATCACATATATATAAAAGTAAAGGCAGTTGCTGTCCCTTAATCCTCTCTTCACTTCCAAACTTTCACCTCTACCCTTCATTGTTCTACTAAGAGACCCATTGACTCTTCTACCCTGTGCTGTTCTCTCCCTTCTCTCGCCTTCCATATCATCACACGTACCCAGGACAGCTTCTAGACTCTTAAATTATCTCACTTCTTCCAGTCTTTCTCCCCCCATATCCATAGCACAATTTAGGACACTTTCTTCTTTAACTCTGTATGGTAATACAGAATCTATACTTTCACTGCTTCCTTTCAAACACAATTACTTTGCTTTCACTTGCATTTACCTTCAATTGTCTATGCTTACACACATCATAAAGCACACTTAACAACATTCTGCAATTCCTCTTCACTCTCAGCAAACAACACAGTATCATACACAAACAGGCTTACCACTAGCAACCACATCTCACCGACACGCTCCACCTCTGTGTCCCATTTCCCAATTTTTGCTTTCATCTCTCTTATCACTCCATCCATATACATATCAAAAAGCCGAGGTGACATCAGATATCCCTGCCTCACACCTACATGTATCCTAAAACTTTCACTCAACTCTCCATCCACTCTTACACTCACATTTGCTCCTTTGCAGAAGGCTTTCACACCATGCAGCAGCTGTCCCCCTATAGCATATGTCCTTAACACATAAAACATTCCATAAAAGCTCCATATAGCTTCTTACCTTTCACTTAATACTTTTACACGGCTATATTTACAACAAAAATCTGATTCACACATCCTCTACCTTTCCTAAAAACCTCCTTGCTCTAATTTTATTCTGCAATTAGTAACTTCGATCACTTTATCAATTAACATTCTTGCATACACTTTTCCTGGTATACTTAACAAACTTATTCCCCTATAATTGCTACATTTATCCTTAGCACCTTTTCCTTTGAATAAAGTAACAATAATAACTTTCACCCAATCCTCTAGCACAACCTTCTGTTTCCATGCTAAATTACATACAAGATGCAGCCACTCTATCACACTTTCTCCTCCATACTTCAGCGTTTCAGCCGTAATCCCATCCACTCCAGGTGCCTTTCTTACCTTCAGCCTCATTATTGCCCTTCTTACCTCCTCTTTGCTATAGGCCCTTGCACTTGTATCCTCTGCTTTCCATCCTCCATACCCATGCATGTAACAACTGCTGCCTCCCCTTCTCCCACATTCATCAGTTCTTCAAAATGCTCTTTCCATCTTCCTTTCACTTCCTCCTTTTTGATTTAGCAGCTCCCCTTCCTTACTTCTCACATCATTTCCACTCTTACACTCGCCTCTTTCCTTTTTGACTTCCTTCTAGTATAGTTTCTTATTATCCTGAAACTTTCCATTTAACTTCCTTCCAAAATCTTCATCAGCTCTATCTTTGCTTTCCTCTGTCAGCTTCTTACTTAACATTCCACTTACATATTTTGTATTCTTCCCTCCTCCTTTGCTAAACTTCCACTGATACATTCCTATTGAGCAATCTGCCATATGCCTTTTTCTTCTCTTCTGTCCACCATGCATTGCCCTTTTTATTCCTGTAACTCACTACCTTGTATCCCACAACTGATTCTACAACCTCTAGTAGTATATCTCTAAATATGTTAAACACCTCATTCACACATGACTGCATCCCTACATTCTTTGCACTTCCATCTAAGCTTTCAGTCATCTTCCTCTCACACTCCTTCCTGTATTTTTTCTGATTAATCTTCTCACTTGCCAACACTTTTACTTCACCATTCTTCCTTACACCATACCTCCACTTCTCACAGATCCTCATCCCCACAAGAAACATGAAATGGTCAGAGTCTCCAGAGAATCCTCTCATGACTCTAGCATCCAGCATGGCCTTTCTCAATCTTTCATCCACTTCCTCATAGTCAATCAAAACCTTTTGCTCTTCTCTTCCATCATTCCTCATCCATGTAAATCTGTGGATCATCTTGTGCTGAGAAAAGGTGTTTGGAAGGAATAAACCCCTGTCAGCACAAATATCCACCAGATAATTCTATTCTCATTTGCTCCAGGCACTACCCATTTATCAACTATCTCACTAATTTCATCATGTCCTGCTTTTGCATTTACATCACCCAATATGACCACGTTTCTCTCATTCTCAAACCATTTATACAGTCATTCAAATTTTTTCCAGAAAAGCTTCATTTCATCCTCACCTCGTACAGTCTTCATAGTCACAGTTGTACATACACACCCATGCATACTTCACAATCCAAATCTTTCCTTTCACCCATACTATTCTTGATCCAGTCTATCCTTGCTCTGTAACACCTTCCCATACTCTTTGTGATAGCAGAACTGCACATCCTTTTCCTCTTCCCCGATAATTTTCACTCATTCCCATCCATACCAACCCTCCTTCCATGCCCTCCCATATCATTTCCACTTTCACTCCACACACCCTGCCCAAGGATGGGGATTTCCCCAATCCCTAGGATATCCATGCTAACACTCTTAACATCTCCACATTCTCCCTCCTTTACTCTCCCCAGTCATTCCATTCACATTCAGCACCATCATCCTCAATCGCTCATCTCTAAATGTGAATGGGATGACTGGTGAGAGTAAAAGGAGGTAGTTTGAGAAATTCAAAAGTTATAATATGGATGTGGTGGGGATTAGGGAAACCCATATACTTTGGCAGGGTGTATGGAGTGAAAATGAAAATGATGAATGCAAGTTATGGGAGAGTGTGGAAGGAGGTGTATGGATGGGAATGAATAAAAATTATTAGGGAAGAGGGAAAGAAGGGTGTGGAATTGTGCTACCTCTGAAAGTATGGGAGGGTTTTAAAGAGCATGGGTGGAATGGATTAAGAATAGTGTAGGTGAAAGAAAAGATTAGGATTGTGAAGTATGCATGGGTAAGTGTACATGTGCCTGTGAATATGAAGACTGTGCAAGGTAAGAATGAAATGAAGCATTTGTGGAGAAATTTGAATTACTGTATAAATGGTTTTGAGAATGAAAGAAAGGTAGTTGTAATGGGTTATATGAATGCAAAGGTGGGATGTGATGAAATTGATGAGATATTTGGTAAATGGGAAGTGTCTGGTGTAAATGAGTGGAAGTTATCTTTTGGATGCCTGTGCTGAGAAGGGTTAATTTCTTGCAAACACCTTTTTCAGCACAAGATGATCCACAGATATATATGGATGAGAAATGATGAAAGAGAAAAACAAAAGGGTTTGAATAGTTTATCTGGCTGTGGAAGAAAGGTAGAGAAAGAATGTGTTAGATGCTAGAGTTGTCAGAAGATTCTTTGGTGACTCTGACTATTTGGCAGTTCTTGTGTTAGTAAGGATCAGAGAGAAGTGGAGGTATAGTATAGGGAAGAATGGAGAGATAAGTGTTGGCAAGTGAGAAGATGAATCAGAAAGAATGCAAGTAGGAGTAGAAAGAAGGATGATCGAAGGTTTAGATGGAAGTGCCATAGATGAGGAATTCAGTCATGTGTGAATGAAGTATTTGAAATGTTTAGAAAAAGAGTTTTAAAGGTTATAGAATGATTAGTTCAATACAAGGATGTGAAATATATGAATAAAAAGTGAAATGCATGGTTGATGGATGAGGTTAGAAATGCTTTGGAAGAAAAGAAAAAGGCATATGGTAGATTGCTCGAAAGGAATGTACCTGTGGAAGTTAGCAAAGGAGGAAGGAAGAATATAAGATGTGTAAGCAGAATGTTGAGAAGCTGATAGAGAAAAACAATATCAGAGTAGATAAAGATTTTGGGAGAAAGTTGAGTGAAAAGTTTAGGGAAGATAAGAAATTGTACTAGAAGGAGGTGAAAAAGGAAAGAGGTGGATATAAGAGTGTTAATGTTAATATGACATGGAAAGAGTGGGAGTTGCAGAATCAAAAGGAGGAAGTGAATGGAAGATGGAAAGAGTGTTTTCAAGAAATGATGAATGTGGGAGAAGGTGAAGCAGCAGTTGCTGCATGCACGGATGTATAGGATGGAAGGAAAAGGATACAAGTGCACCGGCCTATAGCAAGAAGGAAGGTTAAAAGAGCAATAATGAGGTTGAAGGTAGGAAAGGCCTTCGGAGTGGATGGGATTATGGCTGAAATGCTGAAGTATGGAGGAGAAAGTGTAATAGAGTGGATGTATTTGATATGTAATTTAGCTTGAAAAAAAAAGGCTGTGTGCCTGAGGACTGGGTGAAAACTATTTTTTGTGTCTTTAATCAAAGGAAAAGGTGCTAAGGATGTCTGTAGCAATCAGTTATAGGGGAATAAGTCTGTTAAGTATACCAGGAAAAGTGTAAGCAAGAGTGTCAATTGATCGAGTGATGGAAGTGACTGAATGCAGAATAAGAAAGGAGCAAGGGGCTTTTAGAAAAGGTAGGGGATGTGTTGATCAGATTGTTGTGGTGAAAATGACTGTGGAAAAGTATCTCGTGAAAAGTAAGAAGCTGTATGCAGCTTTTATGGATCTGGAGAAAATGTATGACACTGTCGATTGGAATGCTCCTTGGGATGTGTTAAGGATATATGGGTTAGGGGGACAAATGCATATGTAAGAGTAGATAGAGAGCTGAGCAAAAGTTTAGGTATACATGGGGATGTTAGGCAGGATTGTGTGATGTCACTGTGGCTTTCTAACATATCTATGGATGAAGTGGTAAGAGAGGTAAAAAGAAAACTAGGGAAAGTGGGTGCAGATGGGGAGTGTGGTATTGAGGTACGGTGGCTAGTGAGAAGCCTATTGTGGGAGATACTCTGTTGTGTGCTGAGAGTGAAGAAGAGTTGAGAAGGTTGTCAGTGTCTTTTATGATGTGTGTAAGCATAGGTGATTGAAGGTAAATACAAGTAAAAATAGATTAATGGTGTTTGATAGGAAACAGATTGAGAGTATAGATTTTACAAAACCCCACAGAGGAAAAGAAGAAAGTGTACTAAACTGAGTTATAGATATGTTGGAAGAAAGAGTGGAAGAGGTGAGATAATTCAAGTATCTAAGATCTGTCTTGGGTAATTATGGTGATGTGGAAGGAGAGATAAGGGAGAGAGCAAGACAAGGTAGAAGAATCATTGGGTCCCTTATTAGAACAGTGAAAGGTAAAGGTGTAGATATGGAAGTGAAGAAAGGATTAATCGACAGCATAGTCTTCCCAACCCTGACCTGTGTCGCCAAAACATGGACGTGGGATGAGTCACAGGTCAAGAATCCAGGCTCTGGAAATGAGCTATTTAAGAGGAGCATGTAGTATGACTCAATGGATTGAAGAAAGAAATAAGGAGGTGTATGAGAAATGTGGTATGGCAGGAAGTGCAAAAGGAATAAATTGTGGAGTGGTAGAATGGGTGAAACATATTACTTTGAGGTGGTTTGGGCTTATGGAAAGAATGCAAGACAGCGAGTTTATAGGGAGGGTGTTTGATAGTACTAATAAAGGGATTGGTGTGACATGGGGAAATAGAGTGGAAGACTACTGAGGGGAGAGAAATTGTGGAAGAGTGTGTGGAATGATGTATACAAGGGATGCTTGTAAGGACAGGGATAAGTGGACATATTTGCTGTGGCCACCTCCTTGATGGGAGCTCTGGAGGAAATGAGCATCATAGATATAGATAGATAGATAGATGAATTAAACCATTCTTTCCTTTTTCATATGTGTTTTGCAGCTTTGTTAAATTTGCTTTTGAGAGTGAGCTATTTGGGGTCTTCACTGTGGTAGTTGCATCATGGGCATGATGGGTCTTTGGATGTGTTGAAGTGGTGTTTTTAGTAATGCAAGGATGGTTGATGTTCAGAGCATGGATGGGAAAGGGTTATTTGTGTTTGTCAAGGGAGTTTAGTGTTTTTCCTTTTGCTACCTTCGTGTTACGCTCTATACTGGTGATATTATTCCATACTTCCAAGAGCTGCTCTGCATCCATTCCATCATGGTCACTGCAGCATTTAGAGATGGTTTATCATGTTCTCCGTTATTCTCCTGTTGTCTAATGTTGGCAGTTGGAGAGCTTCTCTCCTCTCCCTGTCACTCATGCCTGTCGGTTCCAGCACCAGTGTTCTTGGCTCTGTCTCCCTCTGTTCATTTACTGCCAATCCGGTGTAAAAAGAGCTGTCCAGGCACCATAGGCTTTCATGTTGTTGAAAAACCAACAATTGACCCACTTTCCTTTCCTTCGCGAGACGTCACGTACCCTCATAATGGAAGCCTAGGAGATTTATGATGAATGATCTATTAATCTTGTTGCCTCTCATTTATAGTTTTGGTCAAGAGTTCATCTGTCTGCTTCCAGACTGTCTACCCTAATACCTTACCCACGAAGTATGCTAGTGACACTGAGGAATAGTTATCACATCTTCTTTGTCTTGAAGACTGGTACACTGCATTTTTTTTTCTTTCAATAGTGCAGACCCTCACTGCACATTCCTCGAAGACATATGTCGAGATGACAGGTGGTGCATATGGTTTGCATGGGTCCGCTTCCTGGTTGATCCTTGTTGAAGCCCGTTCTGTACAGTCCCTTGTTGCATGCCACACCTTTCTTGGTCGGAATTCCAACCTCATCTGATGTTAGTGTTTCAGGGTTTTCAGTCGTGTGACACAGTGGTGTAAGGTTGTGAGGCCTTAGAGTAGCGTTGCAGTGTTGTGAGACCTTTAACGCAGTGTTGCAGGGTCATGAGGCCTTTGATGTAATGCATTTGAAAATGTATCATGTATTTTGTCAGTAGCTTTGTTATTCGGTACACTTGCCGTCAGTTGACCTTTGATCGAAACACTCAAGTTATGGAAGGGTATCGGATGGTCCTTTCATTCGAGTTCTTTGGCTTGTGCAATATATGGTAATTCCTTTTCCTTCAACTGCGTTTATATTTTGCCTTAACTGCTTGTGTAAGGATGTGTGCTTTTATTCTGTGCCCTTATGCACACACAAAAAATGAGAGAAAGAAAAAAATGTATACATGTTCAAAAAGATACGAAAAATGTGTTTCGTAGTATAAGAGTAACGGATGAATAGTATAAACTGAGTGACCAATTTGTGACTAAGGACAGACGTATGATAAAGTTCACGAGAGTGTAAAACTCCTTTCCCGTACAGTACAGAGGCACTACATAATGTACTAAGATCCTCGGTGAAATGTTATTTATGACTGAAGGAACATTGGGTTGAGAAAGGAAAAATACCTTAGCTTCCTGGAGGTCCTTGAAAAAGCTGCGTGATACTTTGGTCCCGAATGAATTACGTTGTGCATCGGCCGCTTGTTTTTACACGTTGGTCAGAGCACCAGGTAATCTGTGGCCCCAGCAGGAGGGCCATTATGCCGGGGATGACCGTCATCGAGTGGCGCAAGTTTGGCCATGTGGATGGATGAACGTGGTGGCTTCTTTCCTTCTTGGCTGCAGTGACGCCAGCCCCGTGGGGGAGGCTCGTGGCTGGGGATGACGTTGGCCCAGAGGGATTGATTCTGGAGGTGCAGGAGGAGGAGGAGGAGGAGGAGGTTCAGGAGGAGAAGAGATGGAAGGCATATCACTTTGGCTCGAGTCCAGGCCTGAGTCTTGTGCCGCTGGCGCGGCTTTGGAGACTCTGCTGCGGTAGCTTTGTTTGTGAGGCTGTGGTTTAGTCTTTCCGTCATGGAGACTGTACCGTGTGCCCTGCTGCACACTACACTGACTGTGGAAGTCACAGTCATTAGGTTGACTTCATCAGCATCCACAGATTAACATAAGCTGTGGCTGTGTCTGGACCGCGGTGGTCGTGCAGTGCATTGGTTTGTATATCATAGCCCGTGGGGATGTCGAGGTGTGCTGGTTACCCGGCCGAGGTGATGGAAGGATCTTATTTTCTTGGTCGAACGCTGAGGGAGTATTGTGGGCTCATAAGACAAAGGGCGTTGGGCTCAGGGCTTCTGGTAAGGAGTTCGACCTTTGAGGTCAGGGCTTATGGTGAGGACTGTGGGCTTTGGTCCGATACTTTAAGACTGTATTGCCGTGGGTGTATGTGCAATATTATTTGTTCGCTGAACACCATCCAGGTTACCATGGTTGCATCAGTAGATTCCGGGGGTGCAAGGTTTGTATGTGGCAGATTAAGGCCTGGCCGGTCATCCTAGCAACTATTTAAACTTTTTTCAGCAATCCTTGTTATAGTCTGACATCGCCCTGAGCTGGCAGGGAAACAGTGTATGGCTGGAGGAGTCTGGGTCTCCCTCCGCCCTAGCCAGGCAGCGTGGACCACCGCTGCTGGTGACCATGAAGCACTGAAGGCTCCCACAACGACCCAACTCACTTTCCTCACACGCTGCAAGATTCAGTTCGTGCTCCGGGCGTTAAGTCGCTTTTGCTAGAGCATCCCCCAAGGGCTAGCCAAACACCCGGGACTCGCTAGGGAACCTGTGGCAGAGATGAAGGAGAGGCACCTAGGGTGTCGGGGTGCGTTTTTGTGTGTGTGTGTGTGGAGCCTAAGGTGTCTGTGATTCCATCTTAAGGCCAGACGCTCGGGTACAGTCATGCTACAGGCCGACCCTGCACTGTCTCTTGGAACGAGACCAACTCCTCAGACGGAGAGAAATTCTTTTACGCTAATAT
>JAUUDW010008155.1:0-10263 GCA_032361385.1 Panulirus guttatus | reverse complement strand
GTGAGGACATTGCTGATACAGACTTCAGATTCTGTTACTTCAGTTTTTAAGCATTAACCTAGAGTTCAAATATTTATGACCAACCATCTCTTCAAGCCTCTAATGTTTTCCCAGAAGTCTTTCAACTTACCTTACGTACCCAATTACATCTAAACAAACCCAGTCCAATATTTTTCGTTCCAGTCCAATCATGTTTCTCAGCACTTTGTTTCACTTACATCTGACATATCCTAATTATCCTTCAAGAAACATTGAGTATATCTGAGTGATAATGATTATCACGTATTCCTCATTCATTCTTATTAGATGTATGAATCATCACATCTTACCTTAAGCAGTTGCAGGCATTCTTTGTCTGCTTAGACAGTATGTTCTAAAGTTAGACACACTATTCCTGTTGTATATATTGTTATATGTAAAGTATTTACATATACATGGATATCTAACATTAACATTTTCTCCTTACAGATGATGGTGAGGGATGGGAAGTTGTTAGACGAGGAAGACGAAGTCATGGAGGTAGTACGGCATCACTTAATAACAGCAATCACCACAGTCACAATAACCATTTAGTCAAAGATATTCGTAGTGGCAGCCTGAAGATGGATGGTTAGTATTGATGTAATAATGAATGAAATATTGGTTTCCATATTCTTTTGATTCTGTTCTTTGTACATACAAGGTTTCACATTATTTTCTTTGAATCCCCTCCTCCCAAAAGAAAAAGAAGCACAGGCAAAGACATATCTCAATCATCGTTGTCTCATGTGAAGGTGAAATGAAAGGATTAGATAAAAGTGTAACAAAGATTGGTTGGAGCTCCTCAGGTGACAATAGACCTGACTTTGAAAAGATAGTATGGTTATAGGACAAGGGATAGATGAAAGTGAGAGAAGAGTTTCAAAACACTCTTCAGATAGTTATTTATGGAGCAATGTGGTGATAGTCAAATGAGTTAGAAGGCTTACTCTTGAGGAAAAGGGAAAGTTAGGGTTTTTAGACAAAGACAAAATAGTTGAGCAAAGATTGATATCACATCAGAGGCACACTTCATGTAAATGTGAGGAAGCATTCCATCTGATCTGTAGAACCTGTTTACCTGTATCTTGGAGGGAACTTGGAAGACCTTGAATGGGGAAAATGTAGGAGAGGGCATACGTTTGGTAGGTTGAGGTTGAGGGGGATGACTAGATATAGAATCATGCAAAGTAGTTAGAGCAAAATAGGATGCATTGTTAGTATGAGAATTATCTATTTTGACCAGGTCAGATAAGAGGTGGACAGGTTGAATTACAAAAGTTTTTGGAGATACGTTTGGCTAAGGAGTAGGTAGATATAAATGTTATATCATTGTTTTGAGAAACTGCAATATTTTTATATATACCTAATCGCCTTTTGTGCTTTAGCAAGGTAGCATCAGGACTAAACAAATAATGACTACATTTTGCACATTCAAACTGCAATTGTATTATTTTTCTCTAGATCGACACTAAGCTCATAAACCATATGCCCCAAAGCATTTGGCTTGTTTAGACAGAGCTAAGTATTTTCAGTATGAACACATTTTACTTCGTTACAATGACATCGTCTAAAATGACCAGTACTCCTATGCAGTTAGTTGTTACTACATAACGAAAACAGAGGTCAACCATATTAAAGATGACTGCCAATAAATGACATGTAGTGACTCCCTGCCTTTGCTGTCAGGACATCATTAAAGCCTTCAGGCCTTTTTGTGACTTAATCCTGAGTGCTGATATCATAGACTAATTATGATGTAATTAATGATTAAATCCTTATATAAAGCACCTTTTTCATAATTGAGGTTTCTGTCCCAGTTGTGTGTTATCATCTGATGGTGCCTTAGTGTAGTGTTATATTTCATCAAATACTAAATGAATATGATAACTAAATTAGTGATAGATGTTTAAATTCTGATATTTTTATACCATTTCTTTTTTGAATAGGCCATTGTGGTAGGGATATGAAAAAACGATTTCATGTTCCAAGCTGTGCTACATCTATGCCTTCCCTGGCCGTAAGTGAGAGTATTGCATCAAATGATGATATGCCAAAGGTAAAAGAAGAAACTAAGGATTCACATTTAAGTAGAGACATTCATAAAAATAATCAGGTCGCCAGAGGTCAGAACTCTGCAGCTAGTAAAAGATTTAATAGTAGTGGCAATTTGCTCATTACAGCAAACAGTGAGGGAAAGGAAGAAAGAAAAGCTCTTGCATCAGAATTAAAAAAGCAAAGTGTTTCTTCCTCTAAAAGGACTGAAGGTAGAAAAAGTCGAAGAAACACAAAATCTGTTGAGGAACTTCACAAAAAATGTGATGTAAAGAATGAGAATCAGAACACTTTGAATTTGATAAATGAAACTGAAAAAGACAAAAAGCAGGATGCTGTAAATGTAACCAAAGAAACTGAAAATTGTGCTAATGGAAACGATAATGAAGTTACTGTACCTGTAAAGAATGATGCTGTTAGAGAAGAAAATGTAACTGAGAAAAAATCTGTGAATGAAGAGTCAGAGAATTTACCAGAAAGTAATGGAACAGTTGTTAGCCACTTGTGTGATCGATCCATACCAGAAGCTTCAGAAACAAGTGATGTGGATGATGATGAAAGAAAGCAAACACATGTATTAGAAGAGCAAGTGTGTATAACCACTGAAAATTTGGAAATGGAAGTAACTGAACCAGACCTTCAACAAGGAGAGCGGGAATCCAGGTAGGATATTAGTTTGTGATTTCATATTATCCCATATACAGTTCAGCCTTAATGGTTGGGCCTTAAATCTAGAATCTTTTCCATGGTATCCCCAAGCTGCTTCAATTGCCATGGTTCAGAACATTGACAGCACATTGCTTTCTGTACACCACATCTTTTAAGTTCACTTTATCCCATGCACACCTTTCACCTCCCTGACCACTCACAATCTTTTTCACTCCATCTGCCCGTCTCCAGTTTGGTCTTCCCTCTCTCCTTTTCCCCTCCACTTTTGACACTTATATCCTCTTTGTCAACCTCTCTTTACTTATTCTCTCTTCTCATCACCTTTCATATTACTGTATTATATGATTATCAAAATTTAACATTCTCCTTAGAACCTTTCCATCTGCAAACAACTGACTCATCTACTAGGCCCTTCCATCCCCAGGATACTGTAAAATGTTGATATTTATAAGATGATAAAAATTACTGTTTTACAGTTGGCTTGGGTTTTTGCTACTTAGACCAAGACAGAATAGTCCTTTAGCCATGGATGCAGGGAAAGTGAAATTACTTTGTTGATAGAAAGTTTTTTAAACAGAAGTTTCTTTTATTTTTACAGAAGCTATGATAGTGACAGTCAGATGGATGAGGAAGAAATGCGAAATAATGCTGCTGCATTAGAGTCTGCTGTTCAGGAGGAGCAGCGTCTAAAGCAGCAAATAGAAGAGACAGAGAAAACTGAAATTAAGGTATAGTGAAATATGATTATGGAATTTTGGGTGATTAGCGTACAGGGAAGGTGTAATAAAAGAAAAGTGGGAATTTGAAACTAATAGTTGCTTCTCATAAACTAATTTCTTTGTGTTACATTCAAGAGTCTCAGTTTTTAATAGAATAGTTGCATTAGTTGCAAGTATTTATTTTGGCCTTGCCAGGATGGATGTGGTTGGCCCGTCATGACGATTTAGTGCAAGAGACATGTTAGTCATGTTGCATATAGTACTTATGCACTTGTTCAAGAACCACGTTATGTACTTCTATTTGCAACTCAGGTATTTATGCTCCTCTCTAAGTGCTCGTGTGTTTGAGTATATTTTCCCCTTATTCATACCAGGTGTTCTTATGTGCACTTTATGACTTTAACTAGAATTAAAACTAAAGTCAAAGGTTTGTGGTCTAGCATTCAACTGGTCACTGTTACAGCCATAAAACATCACATTGTTGGGCATCAGAAAGTAATCTTGGATGCAATCAGTCACATCAAAATTATAATGTTCAAATGCAGTCAGAACCTTACAGTGATACACTACTGGAATGATTCTTGTCTATAGATTATGAATCTGAAGGGAGAAAAAAATTGGCTATGAATAATTTTGACGTAGTTTTAAGAAGAAAGACAGACGCTATTGATGCACTTTAAGAAATCTTCACATTTTGAAAAGTAAACTGTAACTGATAAAGGCTACAGTAATTATTAAGCTTATTTTTTCACAAGTATATCACCTAATTCTAAGGTTTGTATCATAAGGAATGAAATGAGAGACCTGTGAACAATATTATTTGGTATTGTGGAAACAGTTGGTCCTTCTGTGGACAAAAGTTTTGTTTCTGTTCTATATAAAAGCTCTCTCTCTAATTCACATATAGTTTTTTCTTATTTATTTTTTGATATAAAAGACTGCAACGAAAATATTTGTTTGTCATATGAAGAGTGACTGTGTTCGAATCATCTGCCTAAATGTTTAACCCTTAACTCTGAAACTGGTTCCTTCATCTTGTGACTAACTTTTAACCCTACTCCTGTCATAGCATGAATTAAAGCTTTCTACCTAAATAGAATGCAATCATGCTTAGAGAAAACCCATATTTACCTTCACAGCTTTTCCTGAGCCATAGGCTCAACCCTATGGAGCCTGGTAAGTAATTCACCCATGTACTATAATTACTGTATGCTTACCAGTACAGACCCTCTCCTGTCCACTCAGCACCCTCCCATAACCATCTTAAAGGCAAGTATACATCTTTTTTTTATATTATTCTTACTAAAGTATGATATAGACATAATGTATGACTTTTTTTCATATGGGGTTGGATCATGGAGACAGTACTGTTGTTTTAAGAGTCAAAGGTCTCGTGATGTTTTCAATTGGTGTTTGTAATGTAGGGTTGGGAGGTTTCTTTGGTGCAAATGAAAAAGCATAGCTCCTATATTTCTGTGGATTTTGGTTTCATGTGGGTGTATGTCTTCAAGTCACCCTTTTAAACCCAAAAAACACAAATTGAGCCTGCTTCATCCTGAAACCTTCATAAGCCAGTCACTCCCCACTCAAGAAAACAGCAGCTACTCTGGGTATTACATACAACACACATATGATATTCACTCCTCAGTCCAAACAACACATATAAGACTAAATTTCTCTTGAAGAGTAACTGGTACCAGATTTGGACAAGATAAAGAATTCCTTGTATCCTCAGGAAGCAGTTCATCTGCTCCATCCAAAACAACACATCCTCTGCATGGTGTTCAACCCTATCGAAAGCAAAGGTAGCAAAGTTGCATACCACACAGCTCAGAGCACTCAAAACACTCATGGGCAGCCCAGAGCTTTCAGAACAATCACAGGCTTCCTTGCTGCCATTACTCAGCATTACACAGTGAAATGAAAATCTCAGCAATACAGTCTCACCTCAAATATGCTCAGGACTCAGTTCTTTGAAACAACACAAGACCCTTGTTATCCAAACCACTCCATAACTTACCACCAACCTGGCAGTATATTAGAATCACGCCTTGCAAAAACCTCATCTCCCTCGTGAGTCACGTCTCCCTCGTGCATCACACTACCTTCAGGAATCACACCTCCCTCATGCACTGAACTACCCTTATGCACCATTTCTCTCATGTAACTTGCTTCGCTCAAACCTCCTTCATGCATGACACTGCTTTCGTATGCCACACACAGCCCCCTCATGCATCGAAGCTACCACACAACCAATGTGCGCCTTCATGCATCGTGCCTCCCTCATACACTGCCTTCGTCCACCACACCTTCTCTCAAGCATTGCACCTCCCTCATACATCACACCTCACTTCCCTCATACATCACTCCCCTCATAAACCACACAGCCCTCGTAGATCACACCTCCCTCATGCAACTTAATGCCCTCATGCACTATGCATCCTCATGCCTCTTATCTGTTTTATTCATCACACCTCCCTCATGACTCAAATTTCTCATGCATCACACCTCCCTCATGACTTTCATCTTTCTCATGCATCACACCTCCCTCATGACTCATCTTTCTCATGCGTCACACCTCCCTCATGACTTTCATCTTTCTCATGCATTACACCTCCGTCATGACTCATCTCTCTCATGCATCACACTTCCTTCATGCCTTTCATCTGTCTCACGCATCACACCTCCCTCATGCATCTCATCTGTCTCATGCATCGCACCTCCCTCATGCCTCTCATCTGTCTCATGCATCACACTGCCCTCATACATGAACCTGCTGTCATGCATTGTGCCTTCATATACCACACTGTCATCATACACTACACTGCCCTCAAACATCACACTGCTCTTATTCACCCTTCTATCAACCATGCATACTTTGATGTGATAAAGAAATTGTAATTAATATATGCACGAATAATTTCCTGTATTTGTTTTGATGGCCGAGATGAAATAAAACTAAAGTGTATTTTTTAGTTATAATTTTCGTTCCAAATACATATTTTAAGCTTGTGTGTAACACAATTGTCGTCATTAAATAGGATTTTGATGAGAGTCTCAATGAACATTCTTATGTATCTAATGGTTTTACGAAAAATATACACAATGTCAAAGAAGTCGTCGATAAATGCACACAGAGAATGTATCAAGTCCACATATTTTGTGGTCACATACGAGTGATGACCAGAGAAAGAAGAACGATGCGATTATGTCGAGAGATTGAGCGCGTGGGAGATGATCACTGGCGCGACACTGCTGCAGTGAAGCGATAGATGCCTATGACTGCCAGGAGGAAACAGACAACAGCTGCTGTTATGATGATCCCCACGACGGACTTGGACAGCCTCACCCTCGGGCCGGGCTCCTGCTCCTCGTCACCGCCGCCCACGAGATCGTATGACACATGGTATTCCTGCTTGGCCATGGCGTGGGTGCCGGCGACCCGATACCGCGCCCTGTGCACTTTGCCGGGCTGGCCGATGGCGTAGACGGAGCAGGTGATGTGCCTGGTGTTCTTCGGGCGGCGGAGCGACAGGGTCGGCGTCAACTCCGGGATCGGGGAGCCCGCCTGGTCGGCGCCGCCCTGCTCGTGCCACACGTGGACGACGGGGTTGCCCCAGGACGGGGCGGCGTCGGGCGTCGGGCACCGCAGCGTCACCCTCTCGTCGTCGTCGCGTATCTCCAGCTCCTCGGGCGGTTCTTCGATGGGCACGTCGGCCACGCCGAAGGAGATGGACTCCGTCCGCGTCTGCGTGCCGCGGCTCAGGGTGCACGTCACCGTCCCGTCCGTCCTGATGGGCGCCGTGATCAAGTACGTCATGAGGCACTCCGAGGTCCCCACGCGGTAGTTGGCCTTCCTCTTGCTGTACCGCTTCGGGACGCTGTGGTAGGCGTGGCCCGTGACGCTCACCGTCAGGTTGGAGGCGACGCGCGACCGCTGGAAGCACGCGCCGCACGCCACGGCGAACGGCACGCCCACGGGCAGCCGCAGGTACCTGAGGGACTCGGCCTCCTTCGTGATGGGGTGCCGCGTCCGCCACGAAGGGTGGTAGAACTGGTTGAGGAACGTCAGGTACGGGGACTTGAGGTGAAGGGGTGCCCATCTCAGGAGATGGGTCGAATCGCCTGCGCTCAGCGTCAGACCACAGACCACCAAGATGACGATTAGGCCAAAGTTCCTCATTGTCTTATATAACTACACACTAGATATATGTATGTATGTATATATAGCTTTATATATCAGGTATATCTTTGCACTTGGTTGTCCCCTTTCAGCTGACTATTTGGTACTATTCCTCTCGAGACTACCGGGTTCCTCGTGAGCTGCCGTCAGTAAGGGGTCTCTCTCTCTCTCTCTCTCTCTCTAGGTAGTGTTTCTATGGTAGCGTCTCGTGGCGGAGTGTCCTGTAGACTTGGCGCCGTACGCATTTCATCAGTTCATTATGACGCCTTTCCTGTCCACGGTTTGGGGGGGGATTCCCAGTAACGGCGTTGCGTCACCGACGTACGTACTTGCGTCACGTGACGCCTTACGTTTTGTTGCGTCAGGTTTCTGCCGGTGATTCATCTGAGACGTCGTACGTACCTCCCTCTCAGTCTCGCTTTGCCTGGAATTCAAGATGATGATAATGTTAGTCTCTTTGTGAACGCGCGCGTTCCTCGTAAGCACCAAGAATCTTAGGAAGACTTTCTGAGACGTGATTTTTAAATTCAAACTTTGTAACTGCTGAACAGAGGTGATGATGTCCCTATTGGTAATAATGCTTTGAAAATAGTTCTAGATGTCAGATCCCAGTAAGAATGGAATGTTTTTTTTTGTCATGCTGTTCTAGTGTGTCATGAAATAGGCTCGAGTGTTATAAAGTCGTAATAAAAGACGCGTAAATTGTTATTTGCGGAGCTTGTGGCGGGAGGAGGGTGGCCTTCCCTCCTCCCTCCTCCCTCCACACCCCCCATGTACTGAACCCCGGCACTCGTGTGTGTGTGTGTGTGATATGATGCCCTCATTAAGCCCTGGCCAGGGGGCTAGTGTCACCCCAACACCCTCATGCTCAACCACACACAACACCCTCACAATACAACGCTTACCCATCCTCTGCCACACGCACTTATGCTCTCCCACACACTCGCCCACCTTCTGCCACACACACACACACACAGTGCTCTCTCCTATCTCCTGCCTCTGCAAAGATTACCTCTAAACATCCCCAGTTGAACACGACGGTCGTCACATCCTTGAACACGGCCGTATGAGAACCTTTTTAAACACGACTGAACGACCTCTGGGTTTGTGATGGGGCGCGCGCGCGTGTGGTTTGACCTTTGACTCAGACAGCCTTTAAGGGTCATGTCAAAGGCCAGGGGGAACCTTTGTACCTCCAGGGACCTAACCTTCGTGCTCCAAGGGCCAGGTGTAAATGAGAGAGTAATTGTCCTCCTAATTAAGTGTCGTGTGTTCTCGAGATGTCTTCGACAGCCCGCCTTCCATTACGTTCTTCACAAGAAAGCATCTTACCTACGAACGCCATGACTGGCAACTTACTTTTAACTCTAGGAAATATTCACAGCTCACTGTTTCCTGTGACTGTACGTGGAAATTAATTTTAGTGATGTTACGACATCCATGACTGGATGTAATCCTTTTTGTTATATATACGAGGGTAAGTCTCGGTAAAGAGTTTAATATGCGCATTATAATGAGATTTAGACTTATATAACCGCTTGGAGGAAGGCAGGATGTTTATGTACTATCTGAGTCCCTTCCTGACTGGTATTCTACCCCCCACGTGAAATCAGGAGTGACACTCACTGGTATGGATGTCATCATCTCCCACCAGTTAGGCATGGAAGACGAAACCCTCAGCAGTGACATTGTACAGTGCCAGCCAGAAATGTTCACACACACACACTACTGTCATTTTTATCCCAAGAAAATCAGATTGTTCATATTGTTCCAAATAATTAATGAGTAGTCATTTTGGTAATTTATCCCAAGAAAATAAGATTGTTCATATTGTTCACTTTAATTGGGCAGTCATTTTGGCACATTGAAGTATCTTACTCAACTAGAATTAATTCGGATGTCGTATTGAAAGCTTGAACGATATACATTTTGCTATCAGCTTTGTAACCAGGGCAATAAACATCTACGTTCACAGGTAACCAGGCTTCTACTGGTGATGTTATTTAGCTTACCAGTTGCTGTGACATTACGAATGACGTATTAACGCCCCTTCCAGTGGTATGTATGTATATATTCTCTGGAAGCCAGCCAGCCTTAGACAATGTTCACCAGGGCACTGCTGCTGTTAGACTGACGGGCTCGTGTGTGTGTGTGAGTGAGTGCGTGGGTGTTGATCAGCTGTTTTCAGAGCAGACCAATTGAGAAGTATGATCAGGTTACGTGTTATATGCCGGGGAGGTATTTTTCAGGGTGGCCCGCACCACAGACCGGCTACTGTTGTGATAACGTCATCTCGCGAGAGTCGTCCGTTTTACTTACGTCTTGGAAGAAAGGGTCCTCGACAGGTCCTCCAGGAGAGAGAGGGGGACCGGTGAACTATGGGGGAGGAAATTGGTAAAATGCTTTTGAAATATATTAACACATTGACCTGACCCGTTCTTTGGTTGTCGTGGTCTGATGACATCACCTGACCTGACTCTCGGAGGGGTGGGGGTCAGGTCGGAGGTTAAGGCCATCATGCCCTCACTCAAGGCTCGTGGCCCCCTTCGTGTTCAAGGGAGACCCTTACGTACCGTCGTGCTTAAGGGGGAGGTGGTGGTCAAATTGGTCTGGGGAGGG
>JAUUDW010008144.1:0-10263 GCA_032361385.1 Panulirus guttatus | reverse complement strand
TACTCCTCCCTGTATTTTTCCTGATTCATCTTCTCGCTTGCCAACACTTTTACCTCTCCATTCTTTCTTACACCATAACTCCACTTCTCCCTGATCCTCATCCCCACAAGAAATGTGAAATGGTCAGAGTCTCCAAAGAATCCTCTCACAACTCTTGCATCCAACACAGCCTTTCACAATCTTTCAACCACTGCCACATAGTCAGTCAAAGCCTTCAGCACTTCTCTTCCATCATTCCTCATCCATGTATATCTGTGGATCATCTCGTGCTGAAAAAAGGTGTTTGCATGGAACAATCCTCTTTCAGCACAAACTTCCACAAGAAGAAAAATGCATATGGTAGATTGCTCCATAGGAATGTACCAGTGGAAGTTCAGCAAAGGAGGAGGGAAGAACACAAACTATGTATGCAGAATGTTAAGAAGCTGATAGAGTAAAGCAAAGAAAGAGTAGATGAAGATTTTGGAAGAAAATTAGGTGAAAAGTTTTGGGATAATAAGAAACTGTACTGGAAGGAGGTGAAAAAGGAAAGAGGTGGATATAAGAGTGGAAATGTTGATGTGAGAAGTAAGGCAGGGGAATTGTTGAATCGAAAGGAGGAAGTAAAAGGAAGATGGAAAGAGTACTTTGAAGAACTGATGAATGTGTGAGAAGAGGTGGCAGAAGTTGTTACATGCATGGATATGGAGGGGAGAAGGAGGAGGATACAAGCGCAGGGACCTTTAGAAAAAAGGGAGATTAGAAGGGCAATAGTGAGGCTGAAGGTAGGAAAGGCTCCTGGAGTGGATGGGATTATGGTAGAAATGCTGAAGTATGGAGGAGAAAGTGTGATAGAGTGGATGCTTCTTGTATGTAATTTAGCGTGGAAACGAGGATGTGCCACAGGATTGGGTGAAAGCTATTTTTGTTCCTTTATTCAAAAGAAAAGGTGCTGAGGATGTATGTAGCAATTATGGGGGAATAAGTCTGTTAAGTATTCCAGGAAAAGTGTATGCAAGAATATTAATTGACAGAGTATAGATTTTATAAAACATTTAGAGTGAAAGAAGAAAGTGTACTAAATTGTGCTGTGGATGTGGGGAGGAAAAAGACTAGAAGAAGTGAGGGAATTTAAGTATCTGGGAGTTGTCTTGGGTAAGTGTGGTGATATGGAAGTAGAGATAAGGGATATAGCAGTACAGGGTAGAAGAGTTATTGTGTCCCTTAATAGAGTAATGAAGGGTAAATGTGTAAGTATGGAAGTGAAGAGAGGATTAGGGGACAGCATTGTCCTCCCAACCCTAACCTATGCTGCTGAAACATGGATGTGGAATGGGGCACAGAGTTCAAGAATCCAGGCTGTGGAATTGCGTTATTTGAGAAGAGCATGTGGTGTGACTTTATGGAATGAAGAAAGAAATGAAAAGGTGTATGAGGGATGTGGTTTGGCAAGGAATGCAAAGGGAGTGAATTTTGGAGTGATAGAATGGGTGAAACGTAATACTTTGAGGTGGTTTAGGCATGTGGAAAGAATGCAAGACTGGGAGTTTATAAGGTGAATGTATGATAGTACAGTTAAATGGGTTTGGTGCGAGTGGAAGACCACCTGTGACATGGACAAATAGGTTGGAGGAATACTAGAGGGAGAGATGCAGAGGTAGAATGCTTGAAATGGTGTATGCGAGGGAGAAACGTAAGAACAGGGATAAGTGGAGACTCCTTTGTCGTGGCCACCCCTTGATGGGAGTTCCCAAAAGGAACAGGCATCAGAGATTTAGATAGGTAGATGGATAATCAGCGGTGCCTGCTCATGTGCAATACGTCCTTCCCTCTTCATCCCTTGCCAGCTACTGTCATTCTTCCTTTGTATTGATTGGGGCAGAGTACCTGGCAGCACACACATCCTTATTTACCTCAGTATGGAACAGCAAGGAGGAAGGGACTGACAGTCAAATGAGACATCATACCTTCAAGAAAAAGAACCTCTCCTTCTTTAAAGGGATTTTCTGTGTCTACTACAGGTCTCATATGACAAAGTTCAAATTACTAAGCAAGAGACAGAAGGGATGTAGAGGATATTCCATGTATATACACAAGGGTCCCATTGCCAAAGTGCCATCATCAAAAAGTATTATGTATACTGAGTAAAATGGCTGTAGGGGAGTAAACGTTTGAAAATTCTAAATATTGATTTGAAATATATGCCTCCTTAGATTTATCCCCTTAATATTTAGATGGAAATTTACTTCAGCTGAGTGATGCCTCTAGAAAATTATGCATCAAGTTATGTGCTTCAATTTCAAGGCCAAATGCCAGGCCTGGGTGGTAGCTGGATGGTGGTGTGCAGTATTTGCTCCCCACAGTCAGTCATCCTCCAGTCATACTAATGAGAGCTCAGTTTCATAAGTTTTCTAGGAAGAAAACTGAGCAACTTTTAGCTAGGCAGAAGATGATCCTGAATTCTTTGATAAAGATAACCTGTATTAGGATTATTTGGAGAATGATTCTGTGGGTACTGACTGTCAGTTTTGCAAGTTGGCTAAGGTAAGGCAGGAGAAGATTTTCAAGCAAAATTGGAGGCAGTAATATCAATGCCTTCCTGACTTTGACAGCACTGCATCTGACTGGTGCAGCTGGTAATCTCACAAACTTGTACGATTTTGCTGTTATGAAAAAAGTTGTCAGTAAATCACATTGATTAGAACAAGAGAAGATTTATTTTATAAGATAAAACATAATGATAACCAGTAATTGGTACAGGTAAAATAAGTGATGAAACATATACTTTAGCAACTCATGCCTCACTCCTGCACCTTTTAGTGCATTGTGCTAAAACACCTACAAAACTTCCAAACTCTTTATTAGAGTGAAAGTAGTGGATGATATATATTTCTGAAGTTACTTTATCATTGTTATATGACTATTTTTTTTGAAAATTTAAGGTTGTTTATTATTTAAACAACTTGAAAATTATGAATATTGGGGAATGGAATGGAATATCAGTGATACATTTAAGACTGAACATGAGTACCTCCTGGAAGATTGCATACCAATTTAATGGGTACAGGCATCTAATAATATGTTCAAAAATAGTTAGATGTAAATGGCAAACTAATGGGACTTGGAAGCCTAAAAGAATAGCATATTTCAGAGGATAAAGAAAGGTGTTGAAGTAAGGCACTGGAGTCTCACACTCAGTTATTAGTTATATAGTAACAGTACAAGAATAAGTAAATGAGAAATTTTAGAAAAAACTATGCTGATGTAAACAGATCGATGAATTTTTTAAACGAAGCCAAAATATATGGTTCTTTATAAAATGCTCTGAGGATTCAGATATCTTTTAAAGGTCAAAATGTATGATATAATTTTTCTCATATTTATAAAGTTGTCTATAGAATTCTAACCTTTAAAAAGAGGCTTGTAATACTTTTGTCTCTTACTGGAGCACTTTTAGGTCCCACTGTCAGTGGCTTTGTGCTAGACCTGTTTAGGACCCAACTGAGATAGCAATTTTTTCTTGAGAACACTTGTTCCTTCCCTTGCTACTTAAAAGGGTGTGGACACAGGCCTTAGTGTTGTTACTGCCAAGAATTTTTCTGGCTGTTCAACCATTAGCAGCTCCTCATCTTTAATGATATTATGTCTTGATTTAACATCTTTCCAACCCATGGTTTTGTCAAGAATAAGCAGATACAATAAACTTCAATACCCTTTTATTACCTCTTTAAAGACTGGTTTTGAAAAACTTCCATGCCTCATTCCAGTTAGGTATCTTAAAAATGTTTTGAAATCATCATTTATTAACAAGGGAACCCCTTTTTTGTTTTGAGATAGTTTGAAACCCTCTCTGAGAAAGCATTTTATTTTGGACCAAAAGACTACCAGCATTTGATAATGTCAGAGCCTTGTGCTAGCCTTTCTATTTCCAGCCAGTAGTATCATTAACTCATTCACTGTGGGTTGGGCTCTTAACTTAAGGTTATTTTTCCTGTTTCCTTTGTCTGTGATGTATATGCTACTTATTCTGAAATTGGCTGCCTCTGCCTTGCAGTGAAGTATATAGCCCTTATTTCCTGGGTTATCTCAAGCATTGTTGTCACAAACTACAGTATAAGGTTTCTCCATATACTGGTTGGTATATGTGGAGATGACAAGTACACTTGTATGAGATTTGCACTTTCACAATATGTATTAAGTTTTTAAATTGTGTGTCTCTTACATGATTATAGATATTACTGATGAAAATTCTTTGTAATCTTATATGGTTGTGACAAAAACAACTAACAAAAATACCTCAAATTTCACCATATATACATGAATATACTCCCAGAGCTCTGCATGCACCTGGCAGTGAAGCACCTTAATTTAAAGAGCATGTAGTAGAAATAAAGAATGCCTCACCAGGCTGAATTGTTTGTCATTCCATTTCTAAAACTTGCTTATTTGGCCAGCCTTGAGCATAGCTTTGAACCATTGATGACTTTGGAAGCTTTAGTGACTGGAAGTAGTCCGTACAAACACCCTCTGTATGTCCCTCCCCTGCCCTTCCCTGACTGCCTCCCTATGCACTCCCCTGCCCTTCCTTACCTGTACCCACTACCCTCTGTATGGCTCTCTACTCCCCTGACCTTCACCCCACTGAATAGTCCTGCCATCCTTGGATCTCCATCCTCTGTAGTGCCTTTCCCTACCCAGGACCCTCTACCCCCATATGGCCCTCCCTACTCCTGGCATCCACCCCATGCAGAGCCCTCCTGTCGCCCTCAGTGTCTGTGGGTTGTACTGGATATAGTCCAATATATATAGGCAGAGAAAGTATTGCTTTCTTGAAAAAATTACACCTAAAAAGTGTTTGGATTGTGCTCTTTAGTCATACTAGACATTTCTACCAAGTTTAAAGGATATTATAAATGCCATTTTGAAGTGATTAATTTTGGTCATGTCGATAGACAGACAGATATAAAGACTGCCTTGCTGTTGCTCCATCTTATTATGTTCAAGTTAATCATAATGACAAAGTTAAGGAGATAAATTTTTTTCAGTATTTGAAAATATTCCGCCCAGAGCATCCCTGGATAATATGAATGTTGCAGTGAAAGCGTTAAAGCATGAATTTTTATCTTTTTTCCCCTTCAACCAGTGATTAAAGTAGAGCATAATTTCATGTTCATAGAAATTAGTGTACATTTGCTTCACACTGTAGCTTTAGTTAACCGTGAGAACACCACACCTCTGAACTTCAGATAGGGAGCAAATTTTCAAATTTGTACAAACATTCTTGCATGCCAGCGAACTGAAGATTAACGTTACTATATCACACATTATTTTCAGACTTGCTGAGATTGCTGTAACAAGGGTTAGGTGGTGGATGCATTTTTGTCACGTTTAACAAATTCCTAGTTTATTTTGAATACCTTTAACATCTCCAGAACCAATGGCCAAAACAATTGGTATTAAACAACACAGACTTCTTTGATATGATTGACTATTTGTACCTGTTTTACAGAGCTTTGACTTTGTCATCTAAGATATATATTTTCTGATATTTGAGACATTTAAGGCATTATTGGAAAAGATTGTTTAAGTTTAGGAAAATTTTAATTGTTATTGCTCTGTCTTGACAGGTGGCTCACAAACAGAGTTCGTCTAGTAGTCTATCAGAATTGGAGCAGCGTGTTCATGCATTGACAGAGTCTCTCATTCATAAGCAGAACAGCATAGAAACTTTAAGCACTGAAAAACACTCACTGATCATCCAGATGGAACGCCTTCAGGTAAGCTTTGTTTGCCTAACCTTATTTTTCCCTTGAGCATTGTTCACATGTTTAAGCTATTTACATGAGTTACCATATGGGTGAGGCTGGAAGTTATGATGACATATGTGCTTGATATTTTGGTAACTACTTTTTTCAATCAACTAGTTAATTGACTAGTTACCCAACATAACTTTGCAATTAGTCTCTTGGCCTCATCTAGATTTGTTAAAATGGAAGCCATATTTGTTTCTGGGGGCACCACTTTTTCCCTTAGCTTCATCTTTAGCAGCAGTAACTATAACAGATTCTTGGGCAAAATATCATATTTCATGTTATGTTGTCATGTACAGTACACCTTAATTAATTGATTTATTGTTCAGGATTCTCACATTGCATGTTATGTTTGTGCAGACCTTGAATCGTGGAAGAAAATGACAAGTTATTTGCTTCAGATGTATGACAAGAAATAGGGAAGGGTTAATATATCTTCATTCTGAAGTTAATGAAGAGACATTTGTCCCATGAGCATGAGACACTCTGTAGGATACATCTAGGAAAATCAGGGTTAGAACTTCCTAGCCCTTAGTCTTTCTTGTGAGGAAACATTGGCATCTCCTTACCCTTTACTGTTTGTACGGTAGATCATATTGATAGCTCTTTGCAATGGCATGCCAAGACTGTAGGTTAGTAAACAAATTCTTTCTTGGAAAAAACAGAGATCCTCCCAGAGATTTCCCTGGGAACTGTGATCCTTAGTTTAGTTGGCTGACATTGATGACCACCAAAAAATCTATGCCTATGAGACCTCCTCCTGTTTCTCTGGAGATTTGGATGGACATGTTGAATTAGAAATGGGGCATTCCTTCTTAGTAGAGTCACATGGATGCAGGCCATTGGATGGAAGTGCTAGTCTTTTCATATCAACAAAGAGATGCTGTTGGTCCCATGGTTTTTCATATTTCAGAATGCCTCAAGTTCCAAAGTTGGAATTTTGTTTCCAGTGAACACTGCTGTGGCTGTTTACTGTCTTATGAACAGGAGCTTAACAAGAGCCTTTTATCTCTGAGTTACAAAAAAAGATTCACTTCCTGGCCATGTCCAGAGGCCTTGCTCTTCATACCTCTCATCTCAAAAGAATATGCTGTCTGGACATATACCCTATCAAGATCAGACAGTGTCATCAGAAATGTGTGAAGGGACTGAAGGATTTCAGTTGGATTCTTTTCTTTAGGAGTGGCACTCCAGATAAGTATCTTTGTTGCTAGATCCAGTATGTGCCACCAACATATTTATCTCCTGTTGTAGATGTTGGAGCAGTAGCAACAGATAATCTGTTTTGGATTGGAATTACAGTATTGAAACCAAATTGATAATTTTCTTCCAGTACTTCTGGGAAAAGTTCTCATCTAGTTTGTTTCGGGATTTGATAATCCTCTGAATGCTTTATTTGACCTCTGTTACAATACACTTTTATCTATCCTGAGGGCTAACTTGACTCTTGTCCACAGCAGTAAAAACATTTTTGGTCCTTTCAGCCTTATCCTCTTTGCAGTGAAATATGTGCTGTTTTCCACTCTGATGCTTTGGTGGCTGCCACCCATACTTTGTAAACATCCCAACTGCTCCAGCTGTGTGGTGTTGCTTTTACATGTCCCCAAGTCTGTGTGTTTATAGAATCTCCCTCAATGGTTACATATACTTTGACATCTAAATTGGATTATTGAATGTATGTAGCCTAGGATAAGTATAGAATATGGGAATTTGTAGTTGGGATGAAAGTAATGCAAAATGAATGAAAAGAGCGTTGACTATAGCTATATACGCTGAGGTTATGTCAACACAAATAGAGAGAGAGAGAGAGAGAGAGAGAGAGAGTGCTTCTGACGAGATGTTGCAGAATGGCACGTCTATCGCGTAGCGATTACCGCAGGAAAATCTAGAGTTACGAAGAACGAGTCGTGTGAATTGTCGAGTGTTGTGTGCGAGATGAAGAGATTGTATGTGTGTGTGTGTGTGTGTGTGTGTGAGTGTGTGTGTGTGTGTGTGGACGTAAAGCCAGCTACCCACGTGTGGGTAAGGTAGAAAGAAAGAATAGCTACCTGGGCCACAGGAGTGACACTTATCAGCCACTGAAGTGCTGCATCACTGGGCAGCCGTCACTCACACTCCCGATACCCAGGCGGGTACTATATTACTGCATGGGAAGAGGCCAACTTAGGACTTACAAGTCTCAGTCGCCTGTGCCCGGCGCTACCTCGCTGACACGGGAAACAGAGTAAACAGACACGAAATAAAAGAAATAAAGTGGGATTTTCTCGGTGGCAAAAAAAAAAGGAGGTCGAATGTCTTGAAAGAATTGGCCTCGACGGCCAGGAACTCGTGGCGGGTATTTAATTATGTTCCAGATCGTTAAGGAGGGAAGAGAGAAAGGGTCTCTCTCGGCTCCACTGGGATCATCCCAACGAATTATTGCGGTGAAGTTTGAAATCCTCTGCAGAGAAGATACCAGCTCGTGAATGAACAGTGCTCTGTGGCAGGAGGTTGAATAGCCCAGTAGTGGTGCACATCGTCTAAGTCTCCCGTGACGGGGAAACGGACAGATGTAGGAGGATGTAAGGGGGATCCTATCGGGATGTTAAGGATAAGAAAGGATTCTCTCTCCCCCTTGCATGTCCTTACGGACGCCATGGTTTCTTGGATGAGTTGGGTGTGTGTGTGTGTGTGTCACATTTACCACCACCAGTATCACCACCACTCACCACCACCACTAACACTATCACCACCACACTATCACCACTGCCAGCATCGCTCCACTGGTCATGAAAGGCAAGGAAGAAGGTCAATTGAGCGTCGGGCGGCCTCCGGGGTGGCTAATTGGGCGGCGTACGAGCGGGCGGCTCCAGCCTGCCACCCACAATACCTAACCCGCCACCCAGGGAGGGCTGGGGCGGCGCGGCGGGGAGCTAGGTGTTCTGGTGTACTGGTGGGGGGGGATGGGGGCGCTGGTGCCACGAACAGCGCTGCTGAAAATACCTGAGGAAGTTCCATGTGTGTGTGTGTGTGTGTGTGTGTGTGTGTGTGAGCACGACGGTAGGTACGACCCCTTCAGCACGGCGCTACGACCCCCTGAACACGTCGGCACGACACGTCAGGACGACAGCCCTTTGTCGCGGTGACCTGGCACATTGGCTAAAAATCCCAGGCCGTCATCATCGCTATCGCCACCACTTGCCGCCGTCACTGTCATGATGATCATCACTACCATCAATTCTTTTTTTTGCAGGCCTTCAACTGCGTTGCCAAGCGAGCTGTTGTGACTGAGAGCACCAGGTGGATAGATGGAGAGATAGATAGAGAAATAGACAGATAGATGTGATGATATAGATAGATAGTGAAGGAAAGATGTGATTTACTGTCGCTTGTCTCACTGTTTTCGTTATGAAAATTCTGGCCAATGAGGGTCAGGTCATCCTACACAAGGGTCGTACCGTCGAACTCAAGGGTCGTACCGTCGTGCTTCAAGGGTCGTACCGTCGTGAACAAGGGTCGTACCGTCGAACTCAAGGGTCGTACCGTCGAACTCAAGGGTCGTACCGTAGTACTCAAGAGTCGTACCGTCGTGGACAAGGGTCGTACCGTCGTATCCAAGGGTCGTACCGTCGTGGATAAGAGTCGTACCGTCGTGCTTCAATTGCCATACCGGAGTGCTCAAGGGTCGTACCGTCGTGGACAAGGGTCGTATCGTCGTGGATAAGAGTCGTACCGTCGTGCTCAAGGGTCGTACCGTCGTGTTCAAGCGTTCAGATTTAATCCTATCCATTCATTTATCCTTATATGTATTAACTTCATCATATAAACGTATAGATACTCTTAGTCATATTGCTAAAATCATATAAGTATAAAATAAGAATACCTTTAATTGCAGTATTAACATTATACGGCGGAGTTCATCCAATTGAATCAAAATCATCGAATAAATGAAACGTTTGAAAAAGTTTTTTTTTTTTGTGACTGAGAACAGTAATGTTATATAGAAAATAGATGCATCTGGACAACTGAGGGAAACACAGGAAAAGAAATTGAACGGTGGAATCAATCCAAGAGGGAAATCGGTTGGGTTCATAGAGTCAGACGACACGAAGCTCCGAACCGGGTTCGTTCATTTCCCCAATTCACCCGCAAAGCGAAGCGAAGGTTCGAGGCGAGGCTTCGTGAATCTTGATATGAATGTTAGGGTTCGAGATGAGGGTTTCATGAAGCCTCATATAACGGGGGGGTTCTTAAAGCCTCATTTGACAAATGGGGGTCCATAAAGCCTCATATGAAAGCGGGGTTCGAGATGAGGGTTCATGAAAGCGATGATTCGAGATGAGGGTCCATGAAGTATCATGTGAAAACAAAGGTTCGAGATGAGTGTTCATGAAGCCTCATATGAAAGCTAGGATTCGAGATAAGGGTCTGTGAAGCCTCATATGAAAGTAAGGGTTTGAGATGAGGGTCCATGAAGCCTCAAATGAAAGTGAGG
>JAUUDW010008123.1:0-10263 GCA_032361385.1 Panulirus guttatus | reverse complement strand
TGTGTGTCTGGGCAGATCTTCTCTCAAACATGTTTCAGTGAATATGACCGCCAATTCAGCATTTATCAGTTTCTTGCTAATGTTCTCAACTTGTCAAAGGATTCTCTTATACTGTTCACGTATATTATCAGGAAGCCGGACAAAGTTCATGGCAAGGGTAGGACCAAAGTCAAGTAGAAACCAGAAGCGTAATTTTTCTTAGGTATACAGCAACTAATCACAACACAACAAAAAGTTTTGTGACTCGTGTCACATCCTCAGGAATAAGGACAGTATGGCATGGTCTAAGTTTATGCACAGAAGTCAGAGATCAAAAGAAAACTATTGACCAATGAGAAATGATTACGGTAGCAGCTACTCCCTTGTCTGACCAATGAAAACTGGCAGGCACAGGTCAGAGGGGCGTGCTCTTACGTGACGTCACCAGTTCTAGTCCTGTTCTCTCTGGGACAGGTCAGATGTCGAGCACTAGGTAACACCAGAAGATCGCCAGTCTACAGTTTCAGGTTCATACTCGGAGATCTCTCCTTAATGTAGACGGCTTCGAGTATTTGAACGCGTCCAATGTCGGGTGAAGTGTCAAATATGGACGCTCCATTTTACAATATCTTCCTCGTGAGGGTGGTGTTGTGGCAGGATCTCAGGTGTGTCTTTGGGCGTCCATTCTGTAAATGACACGAAAGACGTTTGGACAGTTTAGTGGTGGTCATGTCTATATACGACGAACGAGGTGCGCAGTCCTCTAGTGGGCAATGGAAATGGTATATGACATAACTCCTGTGGAAAGTCGCTGGTCTTAGTGATAGTTTTCTTTTTCGAAACAAAAAAAAAGTCATGTCTTTCGCTTGGATAGAGTGAATTGCAAAGGTGTGGTATGCTGGGGTCGACGTCCTGTCAGTGGACCGAACCATGGCAAATGAAGCAGCCGGGTGAAACGACGGTTAGGTCTGTGGAGCCTGATTGTGATAGGGAGCTGTGGTTTCGCTGCATTGCATGTTACATCTAGAGAATGGACGTGAGCGAATGTGGCCTTTCTTCGTCTGTTCCTGACGCTACCTCGCAAACGCTGGAAATGGTAATTGAGAAAAAAAACGAATATAAGTGATGCTAAATGGTGCCGTTTGGTATCGAAATTCTAACTGAGTCCGGGTCGTGAATAGAATAGGTAAAAGGGCAAAAGAAGTAGGGAGACAGAGGAAAGGGAAAGTAGTCTAGGAGTCTTTAAGGAGGTAGAAAGCCTGGTTTTTAGTAAGTGGTTCTCCTGGTTATTAGGAATTGTATGAGAAGGTGGTGAGTTCCAGCGCTTAGAAATGTCGGGAAACAAACAGACATCAGCGAATCACCTTTGAACTAACAGAAATTTTGTAATGCAGAGGCTATCCAAGTACTGCATGGTCTAGCTCATGCTGGAAGCAGAAACTAAAGAAATGCCTGTATTAGAGAAAAAAATAGGAAAGAAAATCAACAGTTAGACATAAGGAAACTGATCCCATTTTTTATGGTAGTATGGGAGAGTTGATAAGATATATTGCCTTGCATTTGGCTCAGTCGAGTATAGAAATTAGTGCTGGAGCCACACTGAATATGAGCAGTTCTTCAGGCTAAGGTTAAACACCTGCTCAGATGAAACGACCCTTAAGCACTGGAGAAAACTTCGCGTTTTCTGTGATTTGTATAATGTTTGTTTTCCAGAATATGTTAGAAGTCACGCTTTACCAGGCATGTTTATGGTAAGAGGTATCGCAGGAGATGAGAAAGACGTGAGGTGTTAGGTAAAGAGAGGCTGGAAGCTGTTAGGCTGTGGGGACAGGATAGGTATCTAGGTTACGTCTGCCGCCAATGGGAAACCCACCGCAGGGTACATGTGACGTGACGCAGATCAATCAAGAGAAGGCGGAGCACACTAGAAAAAAAAAAAAGATAGGCAGGATATGAATCATGAGATAACTGGGTTATGTATCGTTGAGAGATTGTTCATAAAATAAAAAAAAAAAACAGGGTAGAGAACGAGTTAGGACCGTGAAGGAAAGGTTGACTCATCAACAAACAGCCAGTGAAACAGATCGATCAGAAAGGAAACTACATACAAGATGACAGAGTGAGGGAAGCTTGACTGGGTGTGGCACTGGTGTCGGATCTCTAAGCACCCCTTTTATGGACCTGCTTCACTCTCATATTTAATATTGAATTTCCCCTTTTGTCTGTGAACTCTGTAACTGCTGATGGATCGCCTCTTGAAACATACCCAAGGAGAACATTTCCACCCACGTACAGTCTCTTTCCCAAGACGCTGTCCTTGAAACCAGTGGTTGTTTCTAACGCTACTAGCCCTTCCTACATATCTTCTAACGCTGGGCCCAGTCAGTCTCACCAGCCCGTCAGAATTTGTCTTAAAAAGAATCTCTACACAAAGCACCTTGTCTTACCATGTTGACATCCTTAACCTGGTCAGTCCACAACCGCCATAGGTAGAAGTCTATTTCCATAATGTCTTCGCAGCTCTCTGTATTCTTCACACGGTCACACATACATCCAGACCCATCGTCACCACCCATCAGGTCTTGACCTCCTCCTGGTCAGTAGAGCGGCACTGACTCCTCTCTCTCCCCTTGCAACATTCTCGTACTTCTAAAATCTTTATTTCTTTATGGATACACATAAATAAAACATTTCTTTGACAGTATGGGCGAAGGGAACTTGGCCAGGGGTAGGTGGAGGCAGGTACAGAGCGAACAATGGGTACAATACACGGACACAGAGGGTGACAGGTGGGTCCCATTGGACACAGGGACCCAGAGGTCTTTGTCCGGTCAGAAGGGAGGGAGCAACACTAATAACTTTAGTATATTACAAAGTGAGGTAACACAGGATGTACATGTACAGAGTATAAGGGTTCGTTTAAGTATAGTACTAACATTACGATGGAAAGCTGAAACATCCCGTAATAAGAATACAGTGTACAGGACTAAGATAAACTGGTAGCGATACAGTTGAGTAACAGGGATTTGATTACAATCATATACAGGCTATACATATTGCAGGATACAGCGTGTTACAGACGGTTACATGAGACAAATAAACTTGATGTACAGCATAACTCAGGGCATAGCAAAGTTTGTGTACATTAAGATATCCTCGAGATCATGGTGATGTTGGCCATAGACATATACAGAAAGACTGTTCTCCTGAGTATACGCAAACAAAACATTTCTGCAATAGTACTGTTGGTGGAGTTGGTGGAGGCAAGCACAGAGAGCACAATAGGTACAGTACAGTGATATAAGAGGGTAGCGGGTGAGTCCAGAGACTTTGAGAGTCCTCGTCAGTCGGGAACGGGTGAACAGCGTTTATAGACGGTGTTAAAAGTGCGTCTCTGGAAAGGAGACTGATGATGTACACAAGACTTTAATAGCGGGACGAAGAAAGGTCATCTTACATCACATTATAACATGCAGTACATAGAATGCACTGACACCAGAAATTATACAGGGGAAATTTAGGGTACATCAAACACATGGTGTATGATCTGCAGGATAGAAAATGATACTGATGGTTACATATGACAAAGTAAATGATTTTTGGAAGTTACAATACTTGAACGGACATGCTACATCCATGATGGGATGGATGAAGGTGCATGTAGGTGGAGACAGGTGGAGGCAAGCACAGAGCGCACAGCGGGTTTGTACACTGACGAAGGTGGGTGACAGGAGGGCCCAGGTGGGACCCTCAGAGTTCTCACCCAATCAGAAGAGGGTGGAGTCATCGTTGATGGTGTTGGTATAGTACAGAGTGAAACAAAAGAAGGTATACTTTTACATATCATTCTTATCCTACAATACCAGGACCCACTTCATGAAGGAATCCGGGGCAATAACCGCAGGACCTCATAACCAGGGGCTCCTGTAGCTCGAAGACTGTGCTATACCCAGTAGCAGGAACAAGAAGGACTCCTGTGAAGCGACAGCTTCTTAGACAAGACTGTACTGTTCCGTCACCTGACGATGATGCAGCCTCGCCCAAGTGACTCGTCATCCCTCACGGTGTAACCTCAAGCAGGCAGAGTCCGACAACTGCCACATACATATACAGAGGTACAGATTAGCAGTATTCAGGGAAATGCATTAGAATGATAACAAGGAAGATCAGAGTATATGAGATCTAGGATTCATAATTTATAGATATTGTTACGTAAAGTCTTGTAACATTTTATGGGTATAGCTTCGGACATGACATATATTTCGGATATGGTACAAGGACGTCTGCGGGGTCATCACTGTTGATAAACTTGTCACACATTTCTCGACGCAACAGCCTCCTGGCTCAGCTGAATTCGTCAATTTTATAGCATTCGTGAATATAGAGCTCGAGCCGACACTTGGGATGTTCAAGATCTTAGTGTCTTGCGACTTGGCACATGTACCAGTAACCAGGATGTATACTGACAGCCACAGTATTACGCTGCTTAGTAATAGTGCTGTTCTTTCAATACTGATGTTTTTCGTATTTCTAAGCGATCATGATATGTGATACTACAACTATCAGGTCTTTCAGCGTCTCTCTGGAGGTACAAGTCTTAGCGGGCCATTGTGATGAGAATGGTACGGACTGAGACTGTAGTCAGACCAAGGTTGGTGGAAGGGGCCTGGTAGTAAAGAAAGTTTTAGGAAGGTTGTCAACACGTTTCCAACATATGAAAGTATCCATAAAAATTGGATGTGTAAAGCATTATCATGGGTTTTCACTAAGCAGAAAGTGAATGGCGTGAGGAACAGCTTCCTGATGACGTTGGAAAAGCTGGTGTAGAGTCGGAAAGGATTACAGGATGAACTCAGACCTGAACAATTTTCCTCAGTGCCATGAAAATACTCTACACTTCATCGTGAGTGGATCTGGACCAAGGGCTAAGTTTCTCGCTGGGAGTGGATGAGATTGTTATAGTGCTGGAGACAGCAAAAGCCTTGTCGGTCCCATCGTTAGTCTGCGGGGGATTATCGTTTACATATGCACTTTATTGCCAGGCTTGGTTGTAAGCACAGTGTTTAGGATATGAGGACTGAGTTGATCAGGCAGACAGTGAACATAGTAGTCATGAAAGGTGTGATGCACCAGGGTTTCAGAAATACTGATATAGGATCTGTTGTTGAGTCCCGTGGTGGCCACATTTGAATACCGATGTTGATCCACCTTCTTTAGGCTAGCTGATGATAGTGGATCAATTCATGGAAGGAGTCGAGGTCTTTGTTAAAGTGTAGAAGGTACTGTGCAAAGATGGGAGCGGATGTAGGGTTTCTGAGGCACTTAACACTAAAGATGGCACTGAAGCTGTTGATAAAGTTACAGATTGAAGGAAGCGTGACTTCAGTACTCATATTTACCACCAAGTGAACACAGAACTACTTAAGGTTAGTCTCATGGCCTTGTTGTCGACAACATGAGGGGTAAGAAGTTGCTAGTCAACTAAGTAGCACGAGAGGAGACAACAGATCGCACATACAGTTAGCAAAAGCTCCTACCAATGTCATCACTTCCACAAACTCTCCTTACTGTGTGGGCTCGGTGAGGGTTAAGGCGACTAATGAGCATAGTTCTGAGTTACTCCTCGACCGTTGTAAGGGTAAGGCGTTGCTGTTGCCTTTGTCTGGTTTCCATCAGGACAAGAGGTATTTCCCTCTCTAGTTCTGAGCATTGTATCCGCTGGGGTCTTCCCGAGTGACCAGCAGCAAGTTTGATATACCCGGTGGACAACTTTCTGACGAGTGTGGCCACTTTCAGACGAAGAGTAGAACAACATTATTGTTCAGCCTCGCCCCATCTACCTTCCTGTGATGTGATCCTCCCCCCCCCCCTCCCCTCCTCCTCCTCCTCCTTCTTCTCCTCCTCCCTCACTCAGGGGGTCACGATTTACTTTAGCTGATATCCGCGCTTCACGGACGGAGCCTGATGTGTGCTGCCATCTGTATCAGTTGTACCCCAGGGTCACAAGCATATCAACCCCTGGTGCCGGGGATGTCATCACCATCTTCCCCATCCTTCCTGAGTGGCAGGGGTTTATACTGTCACGCCCGTGACAGCAATAACGACCAAAGCCAAATACGGGGGACCTGTTCTTATCCCGTACCAGACGAGGAGACGGGCGAACAAGGCAATGTCGACTCCACTGAGAAACCAGCGACAGAGCGTATGATGCAGATGGACTACAAGCAGATGCACCAGTCGCCATCATGGCGGATAATGATCATTTTTCACCTTCAAGGCCCCAGGCTCGACGCAAGGGAGTGAAACTACTTCCCATCGAACGCTCAAACTGCTGTCCGATATAAATGGAGGCTTCATGTTCGACAGGATCACCCGGGAGCTTATTTTTTGCTCTCAGTTTCCACCCAAAACTATATGAAACAAATAGTAGATCTCAATTGCTGAATGCATTTTCGAAAGCATAATAATGCTGGCACCACAGTCAAAAGAGGCTACACACCTCAGCATATTTGCCGTCATCCTTTTGGGACTTCATAACCAGCGAGACCTCCACAGTCCTGGAGCAAAATGAAAACACAGGTATTGTTAAACGAATCAGAGGAAAAGAACACATGATAGCAGACTGGGTTGGCAGAGAAGACCCACGAAGGACTGTCATGGTCCCAGGTGTCTAACGTCTCCTCAAAGCGAATGTTTACTTGCCCTCCGAGACGGCGCTAGATGTTGCACGTGTCAGAGAGGGAGTCACCTTCCCAACACCTGCCATGCCAACTTCCTTTCGTTTGGGATACGTGCGGGGCGACATTCAGCAAGTGTTCGCTGCGATAAACTCAGTGAGGGTGAGTTTGGTCAAGGGAAGTTCATCAATTCGTAGCATCTTGGAGTGAGGGCAAGGAATCTCAACTGCCTCAGACGGCCACCTCCTCCCCAGCCACCAGGCTGCTGGTCGCAGTACATGCCTGTCCTGCCAGCTCCCCTTGCTCGTCCCGGCGCTGCCCTTACCCCCGTAGTTCCACCCTTACCAGATAACATTATCCCTGGGAAGCTGTAGAGCAGGGTAGTCTCCCCGGAAAACACAGAAACCAATCGTCATGCCTAGTGGAAAAGAGTTAGACAACAGTGATCTAGAGGAAAATGAAATGATTCTTGAAAACGAAAGAAGGATGTAATAGAAAAGAAATGAAACTAATTCCTAATTCAAGATAAGTCTACTGATGCGCGTTGTGAATATGAGCAGACGTTAAGTGAGGAGGCTGATGTACAACAGCGGGTAATAGGGACACCTATACATGATGATGACGGAAGAACAAGCTTATACGAATATATGAATGTGGTTTGGTTTGTGAGAGGAAGTGCAGAGGGTAAGCATGAATGTTGAAGAGCAGCAAAATCATACATACATTGCTTCTACAAAGTGAAAAATTAAGCAACATTGCGTTACAGTCAGGAGATACAGAAGAATGAGGTACTTCACTCACTAATGATGACGAGAGGGAGATGAATGAAAAGGAAGTGGACAGTTTGCGAAAGACAGTCACCAAGGAACTCAATGGTGAAGGAATAAGACACCCATGAAACTGATGTACTCTGCGTTCTCAGCAATGTAAGGAACTTTAAACTATACACATCCAAAGGAATACAAAGTGCCCCTGAGGTGGATGGTGTCACTTATGACATCCTTAGACTTCAGAGACGTGTACCTTGCAAAGCGAGTTGAGATGCTCAACAGACTACTCCATGTAATCAAAGATTACACATCACTTGACTTTACAGGTTTCAAATAACATTAGCGTTCACAATTGTATCACGACTTTCCGATCGGTTTCTCGAGAGAAACTGTACAAATGCAATACATTTCTTGACTACATTTGAAATTGCTAGTTAAAATGGATGTAGTTGGTCGATCGACTTTTAACTGGATACTTGTTTATCCCCGAGGTAAAGTTAGTCGTGTTTTTTTGAAGGCCACAAAAATGATGTCAAAGATATACAACTTGGCACTCCTTAAGTTACAACACTGAGTCCTACATTGTTGAACGTACCGATCATTTCTTCACTGAGGTCAATATTCTTGAGCACACTAAAACATATCGTGAAATGCAAACCATTCCTGACTACGTACACACAGCTTGTGATAGCCTTGGCATTATTACCTTAGTAGAGAAAGCGAAGGTGTTCAATAGATGGTACAACTGAATCATCTCAAATGATGAAAATCATAAAAGAAAAACTTGACTGCTGCTTCTTTTGAATATCTTGGTATCACAGTCCCATGTACTGAAGGCGCAGTACAAAAACTAAACCGGCATTGTACTTTGTACTCGGAGCTTTCAGTGTTGTTTCAGTGTACAATCCTAGTTATGGTGTAGATTCAGCTTCGCAAACATTATGATTTTATGTGATTTGTAGTAGACAGGCTCGCAGCATCTTTGTTCTTGCATAACAGTAAAGGTTTAAAAGACTCGATGAAATACAAAACAAGACCATTAATTACTTAACATAAACAAAGAATGAAGTCCATGGGCTGTACAGTAATAGGAAGCAACATCATTTCCTGCCGTCCTAATTGATAACTTCCCTTGACACCGCCATGCCTACTTATCCAGCCAAGACACTAATCATCCACAATCTTCACCTTCGAGCCTTGCCGCAAACAGTGCTCTTGAACACATACAGAAACTCCGGACTGAAAATAACAACACAAAGCTTTTATCCTGGCGGCTAGTTTAACTCTACCACTGGGAAGGGCTGGTAGTGCTGCCAGTGGGACACAGCCTAATGGTGACAGGTCAGAGAAGAATGTTAGAAATTGCGATTGGGCATCTACCCTACAAACTGGACTGTTGCAATACTCATTGCTCTCGAGCATGTGGACAGTACAACGACAAACAGTTTGATTATCTTTGATTATTTCTCCTCACTACTTGCCCTAAATACCCAGACCAGAAGCAACATGCTTTGCTCTAAAGCCAGATACATTATAGGTATGCGAGAATTAATGGTCAATGGATTCAAATCAAATTGCTATGGATATCCTCTCAGACAGGTGTCCGGGAGCATGGCGGAGTTGATTTCCTCAGCCAGACTTGCACTTGATACAGCTCTGGGACGTCAGTTAGAAGTCTTTATAATGTAATTTGGAAGGTTGTAACAGATATAACTGAAGCAGATAGATGCGTGCAAATAGGGATTAGTAGCTCCATTTTCCGCCACAATGAAATGAGTCAAGTAAAACAGTGTATGGAGCAGCAACAAGATCTGTAGACTAATAGATGTTGTCACTGCTAGACTAAGGCTAGGCTTTAGGTACTATTGGCTCCTTGACCCGTCTGATATTGTCTTATCAACTGTACAGTTTGTGGCCAGAGATATATTTTTCTTATGTTGAAGGCTCCAGCCACGGACAAAAGTCCACATCGAGGCCAGGCCTTAATTGAAATACAGAGGATTATGCAGTGGACAAGAAAAGACAAGGGAAAGTATTTACGAATTTTTGAAAAGGTGAAAGAACTGTCTTTTGAAATGTGCATGTAGGGAAAGAAGCAGATATCAAACGGCACACCCATGAGTTGCCGATGGCCACATAATAATCATGTGACGCAGCAGCTTGCCGAGTATTGCGTGGTCTATCAAGTCAGCTCTCGGGAGCAAAAGCCAAAGTGATACCTATAGAAGATGGAAAGTGAACCAACATTGCGGCGTTGGGCAAAGGGGTCAAGTTTGGAAGTAAGCCTGGGACAGTTTATAAGTCGGACTGCTTTCGACCGTTTGGCGGAGACGGAAGCATCGCTACATAAGAGACAGTAATTTACCAATGGAAAGTCGGAAAAAACGTTACGTGAGTTATTCCAGTCAGCTTTGTTAAGGTGCCAGTATTTACGCTTACAAGGGGCTGCTGGAGAGGGAGGTGCCGTTAAAATAGATACATGTATGGGAATGTGGTCAGATGAACAAGTTGTGGTGAGATTGTGAATTTACAACGGGATGGACAAGAGGTTAAAAACAAATACATAATATTATTAGAGTGATCACAGTAGTCAGGAATATGGATAGAGTGGGAAATAATTTGCTCTAAATCAATGAGAATGGATTTCTTTTTGTTTTCTTTATATTGAAGGCTCCAGTTACGGACAAAAGGCCACATCAAGGCTGGGCCTTAATTGAAATATAGAGAGAATTATGGAAGGAAAAAGAAAAGACAATGGAAAGTATTTACGAATATCTGAGAAAGTAAAAGACCTGTCCTTTGAAATATGCCTGGTAATAGTTACTGGGAAAGACATG
>JAUUDW010008058.1:0-10265 GCA_032361385.1 Panulirus guttatus | reverse complement strand
TAAGTTTTGGTAGTTGCTGGTTTTTTTGTTTTTTTTAAGTAAAATCCTACACCGTGTCGACCTAATTCCCACAGTTTGAGATCAAAAATAGGGGGAGTCGACTTATACACCGTGAAAAACTGTAGTAAGGTGTATGGTAGAGTGTTGATCAAGAGGATGGTGGCTTGCAGAGATTGGGGAGGAGCAGTGTAGCTTCAGGAGTGGTAAGGTTGCGTGGACCAAGAGTTTGCTTTAAAAAAATCTGTGTGAAAAATATAAAGAGAAAGAAAGGTATGTGTACCTGGCTTTTTTTGGATCTTGAGAAAGGATATGATGGGCTGATAGGAATGCCATGTGGAAGGTGTTACGAATATATGTTGCAGGAGGAAAGCATCTAAATATAGTGAGGAGTTACTGCAGGGAGAGTAAGGTATATGTGCAGGTAGAAAGGGAGGAGGGTGAGTGGTTCTTGGTGAAGATGGGTCTGCATTAAGGACAAGTGATGTCACCATGGCTGTTTGACTCTTAACTACATAACAGAATTTCATTAAGTCATCAAAAAATGAAAATGTTACATGAAGTTTTTCATTAATTTTTCAGTATTAAAAGAGCAAAGAGTTCCCATATCTGGCACCAGTGTCCCTTGGAAACATTATTTGGATGAAAATTTTACTTTTATCAAAATACTGCAAAAAAATAAGATGTTTCATAAATGTGGGAACAGTGAACAAGTACTCAAAAAAGAAATTGCATGTGTTCCTTGTTTGGTTACAGAGAAAATGGCTGGGGCCCAGAGTGTTATACCAGACAGACACAATTTCAAATGTTAAGCCTCTATGGAGAAAAAGTTTTACTGCAGTTTAAACTTTAAATGCTTTAGACAGTAACATTTTTTTTGTAATACTATTGTTCCTTGTGAGCCTTGATTACTTGAACACTTTTGTGTTTCCTCAGAATGTTATATACCATATGAGATGTTTTCTTTGATGCTATAATCATTACACGTAAGCTCTTAAAAGAAATGCCTTTTATTTCACTGAACACTATGGCTTCACCTTCATAAAGGTGAGACTTTGTTAGGTGAGCACACTGATATCCCCATACTTCTTGCATCACATATGACCATGTCATCTCTCCTCAGATCCCAGATCAGTGATAATCCAGTGAAGTTATATTGCAAAGACACCGTTTGCCACATACTTACATTATCAGTTTCTTCCTTACCCACTTTTTTTTTTTCAGTAAATGAAAGATTTGCCTCAAGGATTAGTGTACTGTTAAAGCATCTCTCATTCATTTCTAAAACTCATAACATTGCATTGATTTTAACTGTAAATGAGTGGTCATTGAAATGATCCTGTTATATATTTGATGCATTCTTAGCATGAATTTTTATGAATTTTGAGGTTACTGTGCATGTAAGAAGCCAATGTGTTAGGGATTCCTGTTTCACCAAAATGTCAGCCAGTTTATCACATTTTCAGTAGCATCTTTAGTACACTGATTTTTAAATTGATTGATCTTTTTTAGTATCACAATTAAAGCGACATGAGAATGATAGGGATAATGTGTAGATAGTTTGTGAATCCTTAGTTTAGATTTTCATAGTTCTTGACTTGCCTCACATTTTGCCATGCACATTTTACTGTTTTTGTCCAGCTGCTATTCATTTGTCAGATGTGCAATGTTCATGATTTCGTGGAGACAAGTTTTTTCTTTTTCAATAATACATTGTTCGTGCTGTGAAGATAAATTTATTGTTGCCACTACAGCCTTTTCTCAGTGCCTTGACCCCTGACAAGCTTATGAAATAAAATCAGTTACCTGACCTATTTCATAATATTTTTTTTTCTACTTAAAGTCAGATTTCTCTTATGAATTTGTTATACTCCCATCCTCAAAAATGTTGTTTTACTCTTGCTCTGAATCCTCAAAATGTCATCAATATTTTATAAGTTTCTGCTCAGAGGCAGATTTTGATTAGGAATTATATTTCTGAGCCTAATAGGCAAGCTAAAGGCATAGCAAATTCCATGTTTTGTTCAAATATTGTGTTAACTGCATAGTCAGAGTGTAAGCCCAGCAAAAAATTAGCATAGTGACTGCTGATTCACCTGTAATGTTTGTTTACTGATTGGCAAATCTGCTGAAGTGATGTAAATATGCCTTTGTCACCACCACTCATACTATCACCTCTTCCACCATCCCTGCCATGCCCTCTGACTTCACCTTTCCCACCACCACTACCACCACCTCTGCTGCTATCTATCTGTATGTATCTCTGATGCCCATTCCCTTTGGAATTCCCTCAGTGGGATGGCCTTGACAAAAGAGTCTCCATAACCGTTGAACTGCAGTTCCGCCTCTGCTACCTCTACAACCTTCAGTGCCACCACCTTTCTCGTTCCCTCAGCCACAACCACTACCATCATGCCCATCTTCACCACCTTTTCCACCTGCCACCCTCTCTCACAACACCCTAGTTCAGTTCTAAGCAACATTCTGATGTAAAGTCCTGACAGTCACATATTCATGAAGATTAGTGTTTTGTCATTCCACCAAAAGTAAGTCATCCTGTCCTCAATATCATGCCTTAGAGGCAACCTTTGTAATTAGGGATTAAGTTTGTTTAATGTACAAACTTTATTGGAGTTCATAAGCTTCCTATTTGCTGTTTTTTGGGTCTTTCACATGCACTGAATGTTGCATTTATCGGCAGGTGAATTTTGGATAAAAGTTCTCATTATACTCGGTACCCTTTCCATAGGTGCTAGGCTCTTAGTTTGGAAAGATGGCAGGCTAGGTGTTGACCATCCCTGTGAAATAACATTTTTTTTATTAGGATTTTGTTTTACTTAAAGCTTGCATATTTGGATGATATAATATGTTTTAGGCAAGGGAAATATAATTTATCCCAAATAGGGGCTGTTTGAAGTTACGCAACCTGTCTCATTCATTTTGTTTGCTTCTTCATTATGGACTGGATAATCTGACTCATGATGGGGTAGAGTGGTCTAAAACTGAAGATGATGTCTTCTAGTAGTGGGTTTTTAAGGTAGGGTTAACAATGTTTACAGTTTATATCGAGTTAGTGGTTACTATACCTTCTTTTCCTGGGCATACTATCTGATTATGTGGGCCAGCGTCATGTCTGGGTAGTGCATGGAAGCCATTGTTCCTGCAGCTCCCTGTTTTGACATAGAAAAGATTTAATGTCCAAAATATATTTTCTCATCCATGTTACTTTGCAAAAGTTTCATTGAGAATATCACTTGCAATAAAATCTGAAAGGAGCTATGATATGTGGCAAAACAGTGTTAGCACTTATTAAGAAGAGAAGGTTGTAGAAAATTTTTTCAAATTTTTTGACTCACAAATGCTTAAATTAATTGCATGAACTTCACTCTCTTCAATAATTGTACTTTTTAGAATGCAAAATTTTCTTCATCCAGCAAGTTTTACTGATATTAAGAATGTTTGCACCCTAAAATTAAAAGATGTTCGCTGACTATTTTTTTTTCTGACTTGAGGATTTTATAAACTAATACAAAGTACATGAGATATGTTGAAAATTTTCATGGTTAGATTTTCATGGTTCTCACTTGCAGTAATACTTTTTATGAACAGTATTCATCAGTAGTCTTTAGGAACTCAAGAATGCATTGCTGAACATGGAACTTTTGAGAGAGAATTGTCAAATCCATCATGTCTGTATCGAGATAATTCTGACTTCTGCTATATTTTTTGTGTAACAGTTATCTTTCTGCAACGATGAGCTACTTACTAGGATGCTTAAGGGGAAGAGATAAAGAGCGACCTACAGCCTTCGTCACTCTTGGCCTTTTGGCTGTGGCAGTGGGTCCCTCCATCAAGAAATATTTGCCAAAGATAATGGAAGTCGTAAAAGCATCTCTACCCACGAAGGTTAGTCTGTTTTTATCACTGCCCACTAAAGGTAAGTCTTTAGTATTATGTGAAAAAGATAATTCTTGCTATGTTTCCCACCATAGATTATTCAGTGCTTAGGTTGAATGGGGAGTGCAGAAATATGTGGTAGTTGTATTTTTATGGAGCTTCTGCCTTTGGTGGGAAAGAGTGTTGAGATGTGCAATGATATGCTAGATTGAGGCCTTGCAGGTCCCATTCTGTGTAGTATTAAGGAGTGTAAATGCAGGTAAGCCCTTTATATGTTGCCCTGATTAATGATGTTTCACTTTGATGCCTTCTAACAATTAAAGACCAGATTCACTCTTAAGTCATAAAGTCCCATTTTTAAGTTGCTCAAGTCAGGAAGTTACGATATTGATTATGAATTGTATCCCAGGTGAAGTATTTTGCATGGCGGTGTAAACATAATCGTTAGCTTTCTGTTCCTTGACACTTTCAGATCTGCTTACATTGTTATTTGCCTGTGTGGAGTACATTCTCAGCTACAAAAACATCATGGTTTATGGCTGTAATTTCCCAATCTTGAGTCAAAAATACGCAATAAGTGGCAAGAGTAAGCTGCGTAAAAATATTTTAAGAAGCAGTACACGTAACGTGAAATTGAATGTTTTGAACCATTTAGATACTGGTGAAAGGACAGTGGACAAAGGGAGAGTGTTAGGTTTACCTTGCAAAACTATCAAGAATAATGAATGGCAATATGAAAATGAATTTCATAGATGTTCCAGCTTATTGAAGAAGCCTTGCTGTTTTCAGTAAGGTTATTCCTAGGAGAGACTACAATTCCCAAGTCCCTTGACAGATGTCTGATACCATTAGTTATTTTGTAGAGAAGTTTTTGGCCTGTGAACCTGTGGGCTTATCTGTCATAATTTCTTGAGGAATGATGTCACAAAGAATTATCGCATTTTTTTCTGCAGACTGACCAAGTTTAACAAGGATAGGGTGACATTTGGACTTTTAGTTATTGTAGTATGAACAGTGGTGATGAGAAAAAAAATTCTGATTTCTCAAAAAAAGGCTTATGTTTTAAGATTCTTGTATATTTAGGAACAGTACTCTTATTTGCTTAAAAGATTTGTTGTAGTTGGTGTTTAAAGAAAATGGTGAGGTCTAGAATGTATTTTTTTATAAAATCTGGAGAATAAAAGTAGTTTTGTTAATTATTTTCTCTCTAAGATGTAAGTTCTAACATAATCGTAGGCAGTATTTGGATGACTAAGTTTTGGTGATGAGATGTACTTTACTAACTTTACTTTCTTTATTTTCGGTATACTCGTAGTGTAATGTAATTGGACTCTTACCAGGATACACCAAGTAAGAAGCGTGTAGTAGAACCAGCAGTGTATGTCTGTGTAAGTCTTGTGGCACGTGGTGTAGAAGGAGCTGTACGTAATGATGTCAAGGAGCTTCTTGAACCAATGATGGCCACAGGTCTGTCTCTACCACTGACACTTGCACTTCAGGAGCTTGCCACAGAAATCCCCCAGCTCAAGGTGAGTATTTTGTACCTCTGTATTACACTGTTAATGTTATATGCCTGACTTTTATCTCATTACTCTTCAGCCAGTCATAATTAGATGTCTGGAATCCACAAAACTGGCTGTTGTGGTTTGGGGAGAATAAATTCCAAAGGAAAGTTAAGAAAACTGACAGCTGGTTAATGAGTTATAACACATGTTCATCTAAGGTGAAGAGTACATTGTTGGTTTTTTGACTGTCTCCATAACATCTGATCACTTTTCCAGTGTTCCACATATACCCATAGGTTGTGTACTTGTTAGAGGCAAGTATACACCTATTCAGAGACCTCCATCCAGTTACGTCCTCCATATATGAGTTCAGAATTCGAAATAAAGTGATGAGTATTGTGACAGTCTAGTGGTGAAAGGCATTGCAACATATTTTTCCCTTGTGGTTCTTAGCTATCAGCCAAAGCAATATGAAAGGGAACTGCCCCTCCCCCATTTTCTTTTTAAGACAGCATCTGGCACAAATGAACAGCAGCCTCATTTGCACTTATGTACTCAGAGTTCACCCTCCACAGAGAAGCCTTGCATACTTTTCTGTGATTTCCCTGTGACTGCTTCAAATGACCTGATTCAACCCACTGACAGTATGTTACCCACCATATACAACGCTGATCCCGTTCATTCTTTCTTGCACATACACATCTCACACTCGTAAATGTTCAGGCCCTGATATCCCAAAGTTTCTTTTGCTCCATCTTTTCCTCTTCCTTTTAGCCTCCTCCTCCTCCTCCCTCTCTCTGCTTCTGGCACATTGATCCTCTTAGTATTACTTTGCTCACCCATTCTAACATGACTAAACCGTATCAGCATATTCTAGTTCATTTTCTTTTCTTAGTCATTATTTGCTTATAGCCAGAACTCTCTTACTCTTTCAAAAAGACAAAACCATTCATTTCTTTGAATTATTTTCTGTCTTATAAACTGGCTTTTCTTTTTTCATTGTTCAACAAGCTATTACAATGTCTCATGATATTACGTGATTTCGTTGTCAGCGAGATATTGCCGAGGGCCTTTTGAGGATGCTGTCCCAAATCCTGATGCATCGTACCCTCCCACACCGCCCAGGTGCTCCACTTCCTCCACCTTCACCGGACCATCAAGACGTTGCCAGCATTGTCTTGGCTCTGAGGACTCTAGGGTCTTTTGACTTTGAAGGCACAGGTTAGTGACATATCAGCATTGTAACTACAGTAATGAATTAAATGCAATAACTGCTAACTCTGTTGAACAAATTATTCCTGCTGTATTTCTATATTGATTTACTAAATGCATCATTTTTGTAGAAAATGTACATTATGTGATTTCTAATCTACAGCATAATACAATCAGAGTTTATTAATTTAAATGCGGTAGAAAATGTGTGGATCAGGAGTATGCTGTGAAGAATTTATGTGAGAAATACAAAGAGAAACAGAAGAATCTGAGTGTGGCATTTATAGACCCAGAGAAAGCATATGACAGGGTTGACAAAGATCCTTCTAGAAGCAGTGAAGAGTAATTATCGAGAGATTAAGGCATTTGTGCATTTACGAAGAGATGGGGATAAGTGGTTCTAGGTGAAGGTGGGTCTGTGGCAGAGTTGTGTGATGTCACCTTGGGTTTTTACTCTGTTTATGGATGGGGGTCTTGGAGATGGGTAGGCCTACAGTCTGTTGGGGAGGGGACTTGGGAGATAAGTCAGCTGCTGTTTGCTGATGACATGGCTCTGCTGGCAGATTAGTGTGTGATTTCTGAGTTTGAGAGTGTGTTCGAAAGGAAGAAATTTAAATGTAACATGAATAGTGATAAGGTTATTGAATTCACCTCTGGATAGTGATAAGGAGGTCGGAGTGTGAGAGTGAATGCCCAGATCATCTCACACATTACCATACCTCATTACCTGTGATCTCAGCTGGTGAACGTTCTTGTCTTCCTCAGTGTTGCTAGAGCATTTTCCAAATGGGCCCTGCAATTGCAAAGTTCAGGTTCATGTTGCAGTGAGAGGAAGTATGTATTCCTTACTTGAATCTAGACCATAATGTGAGAACGATAGAGAAGCAGCTGATATAGCATCCTCTCATAACTGTCTATAGTCTCTGCTCCAGTTAGGAAAAGATAACTAGTTCCATTTGAAGCTTGGTTGAGTAGTTGATTTTTAGCTTTAGGTGTGAAAGTTAAAATGCCAGAAAGAACACACAACAGATCTGATTATTAGATTGATGAGTGAGTGGATGGCAAGACAAGTATTTTTTAAAATATACGATCTGTAATATCATAAGCATTTATGTTTCATTGATAGATAGAGAAAAATTGAATCCCCAACTTGTGCTGTATGATTAATGTGGAATATGAATGCACATTATGTCAGTGTTTTGAATTTATATGTACATTTTTCCTCACAGGCCAGTCACTGATGCAGTTCGTTAGGCATATAGCTGACAATTACTTGAGCAGTGAACATCGGGAAGTGCGCTTGGAAGGAGTGCGGACCTGTTGTCATCTCTTGCGACCAACATTTTCTTCTCTTGGTCGACATGCATCCCAATCCCAGACTCACACCATATTTAACATTATTAGCAAGGTCCTTTTGGTGTCTGTTACAGACATGGGTAAGATTATTTATTTTATTATTTATACATTTGATTAGTATTATGTATTGCAGGCAGTTAGGAATCTGTTCACCTTTATGCTAGTCAAGCCACCATACAGAAATTTTTAACTTTACTGATGGGCTTTGACTCATAAAGGTGATCATTTACTGTCCTAGGATGGTTTGTAGAAGCTCTTGAATGTTGGAAATGATGTGCATTATGTGATCCTGTTTGACAAATACATACTTTTCCATCATATCCAGTTGAGGCAGCTTGTCCACAAAATGAAAAGTGAAGCTTACTGAGAAAGTGTTTATTGTCCTTAAATAAACTTTTGCTGTGGGTCAGTCCTTTATATCTTGTAGATGCTGAAGTGATCATTAGGTCATTACCTCTCTTGAGGTTTTTGTGGCTCATGGTTCTGCTGTATTAAGGTAAATCCCACTCCTGTTGTGAGCAAGGTGGGTTTAGAAAGCTTATGTATTAATGAAATAAAGATTGGCTATTGTTGTGTTGCCAGTTGTAAAGTTTGGAGAAATGTTGTGCATACTATTTCAGCTAGGGTCATCTTACTTACAAAATGATTTTCAGCTCACTTTGCATTTTTAAGGAAGAGCTGGGAAATGTAATAATAGATAAAGGCTCAGGATAATAGTTTTTCTGTTCCTTCCCCCAAGCAAAATGTTGAAATTTTGTTTGTTGAGGTAGTGTGTACAGAACTGGGCTTTGATGGTCTTACATGAAGCATATCATGAATGTTATGCCTCTAAGAAACTGGGAGTCGTCTTTAGATGTTGAGATTTCTTCCAAACGGTTGCTCCATTTATACATAGGATTGATATGTCCTTGTATGGAGTACTGCTCTCATGTCTAGGGTGGCTCTATCTCTGTTTGAGTGGTTTGCATCATGTTAAAGCAGCTTCTACTGGACAGGACTGTTAAGCCTGTTATCTTTAAGACTTCTCTTAGGGCCCACACTTGATTAGAACATGAGACTGATTTTCTAATAGAGGAATAAGATAAATGTGGTTTTAGGAAGGGAATGGTTGACAGTTTACAAGTTGTAAAATTGGTCTAGAAAGGAAATAAGTGATAGCTCGGAAGATATGCTTTTGCATAACACAGGTACATTTAGGAAGAAGAATAACCCTCTGGAAATATATGATGGAGTGGCAGCAAGAATAAGGAGAAACCAAACTTAAAGTGGATGCATCTAGTAAGTAGGGTGTTTTTACGAGATATGGTTCACAGGGTACATGCACATTAATTTGAGGTTATATTTTGATAGCCTGTTTATTATGTGTATGTAGTTACAGGAAGTGTATAGATAAAGGAAGAAGGAAGTAGGAAGAAGGAAGTGAAGTAAATGAAAAGTGCCTTGACCAATTGAAGCCTGAGGTTCAACTCATGACTTTTTCTCCTTCACAGATCCTGATGTTCGTCTGTGTGTCCTGGAATCTCTTGATGAAAGTTTTGATATACATCTTGCACAACCAGAAAATCTTAATGCACTTATATATGCTCTTAGTGATGAAGTTTTTGAGATCCGAGAACATGCAATATCAATATTAGGCCGCCTCTCTGCAATCAACCCGGCTTATGTACACCCACTGCTAAGAAAAGCATTGCTTAAGGTAACACTTATGAGGAAATCTTTTTTTCATTTGAGGAATCATGTTTTCTCTCATTCTTCCCCAGATCCTCTTAGGATTAATCACTCCTAGCATGAATTTATCGTCTTGAATTTTCAGTGAGATTGGATTTTCAGTGATATGTCTTCGTACTTGTAGATCTGAGAAGTACATGATATTGAATAGAAAGAAACAATGTTAAATAGATATATGAAGTGATTGACATAACCTATTTCTCATGGCAAAGGCTAAAGCAGCAGTTACAGACAGAAGTCTTCATCAAAGCCAGCTCTTGGATGACGGAAGGGGCAGAAAAAGCTGAGAGAAACATTAGATTGATATTTATTTTCTTTTTTAGAAAGAGGAAAACTTCTGTTGTAAAGAAGGAACAGGTTGTAGTTGTTAAGAAATCCTCAAGATAGTGGAGAGATTCAAGTTTTGGCTATTAATGAAAAGAAATGGAAACCTCATATGTATATATATATTATTTATTATGCATGATCGCTGTTTCCCGCGTCAGCAAGGTAGCGCCAGGAAACAGACGAAGAAAGACCTATCCCCCCACATACACACATATATACATACATGCACATATATGCACAGTA
>JAUUDW010008047.1:0-10265 GCA_032361385.1 Panulirus guttatus | reverse complement strand
GATTGTGAGCACGTAATGCAAGATGAGACACTCCACTGTGAAACTGGGTGATGCCTTCAGGTGGTTGTGGTCATCAATTACTAGGGTATGGGCAGAGAATTATCTAACAAAAAATAAGCAGGTACAAGTCACACTCATATTAGGATAATAAAAGGTGAAAAAAAAAACAATGATTTTCTGCAGTTTATTTACATAACAGTAGATTTCCATTTACATACAAAGGGAGAGTTAAAGTAAACATCTGAGGGTTTTATTAAATCTAGAAAATGGGTAAAAATCAGCACACCTGAATAAAGAAATATCAAGTGCCATAGATGATTATTTCAGATTACTTTAAAAACATACCTCAGAAAATCAAAGTTGAATGTATAACACACAATGTTTGGACTAAAGACACCAGTGTCATGTGTCCCATAACAACAGAACTGCTGGGCAAAGATGTTAAGCTCATGCTTTCATAACCACCTCATAATCTCGTACATTATTTGCAGACACTGTTGTTATTTAGTCACCTCCTCAACATTTAACTGCTCTTAACTGTTCTTTAGACAACACATTTTTCAGTAAGGTCAAGGTGAAAAACCTGACTGATGTGCTCTACCTTTAAGAACATAAAAAGACATTTGAACTATTTCACACAAGTCCTTGGAAATCTGCACTAGCACCCCAGGGAGACTGTCTTCAGACCCATATATTTGATCATCTTGAAATATACTTTTCAATCAAGTAAAGCAACAAATAACCCATAATTAGTCATAACATGAGAGAAACAGAAAGAGACCAAGAAAACTGATTTTCTAAGTTCAACAATAATTCCCCAAAAAAAGAGTTCCCAGAAACCTATAACAAAACCCTAATGAAAAAAGTCAAAATGCAAGGCACTGAAGTGTTAGCTTCTTATATTGATGGTGGTCTATAGAAGATAATCCCTGATTTATTATGATCCTAATATACATTACAATGTGAATGCAGAATGAGAGCTACTTTTGGTTTTTTAGTCTGTATTTACACAACCATGAAGTTGCTCCATGAATGTAATCTCCAATATTTGATGGAGAAACTATTTTTAGTAACAATCATTCCCTTATCTCACACATGCATACATACCCATAATAAATAAATCTTTTGCAAAATATAAACACACCAGAGATGATTTAGTTAAAATGGAATTTAAAGCCTCCTCCCTGGAATCCACCTCCTGGAAAGCCCCCATGATGAAAGTGGAAATGCTGGAATGGGTTAAAACCATGACCTCCAGGTCCTCCCTGCTGTTGCTCCGGATCCAGTGGGTCTTCTCCGTTGTCAAACTTAGCCCGCATCTCTGAGGGAAAGAAAGGCATTGATGCTCATCTCAAGATTAAGCTATAATGTTACATGTATAGTGAGAAGTGTGTGAACTATGGTGAAAAGGATGATGTATGGTCAGAGTTGAGATGAATATTGAAATAGGAAACACATAGAGAGGGTTTAAAGCTTTGATAGCCTCAAACAGTACTGAAGAGAACGAAATGGGATAAGAATGCTAGGAACGGTGTAAGCAAGGGAGACATTTAAGGACAGGAATAAGCAGAATCTCTTTTTTCCATGGCCACCCTCTTGATGGAAGTTCCTGCAAGGAACGGGCATCAGTGATATAGACAGATAGGCAGATACATAGACAGACATACAGTTTAGTATTTCAATATTATTCCATAAAAAACACTGCTTATACCCAGTCTATCCCATCATTCACAAATGAGGCTACTTTTCTATTATCAGGATCATGAGCTGTATAAGCGATGAGGTCCCTTAGTAGTTTGCTTATCTTTTTCCTTGAAATTTCAATGCTTCCAAAGAACTCCTTCTCAGCTCACTGGCATTAGGGTTACAGCATCTTCAACTGTGAAAAGAGCGTGTATAAAAACCTATCAGTATTGTACGGGAAGTGTTACTCTTGTGATGCCCCATCTCTCGATTCTTCTCTATTATCATACTTACACTTGAGGGGGGTCCCATCTCTTGAACATTCTTTGCTATCAGACAAATAATTAAAGAACAGTCTTTACTATCAAACAAATAATTGTAAATAAACTTCTGGATGTTGTTCCTCATTAACTCTATTCCATTAAGCCTATCAATTCTATCTATATCTTTGATGCCCATTCCAACTGGAACCCCCTCAAAGGGGTGGTCATGGCAATAGAATTTCCATAATTAGTGAACTCCAGTGCCACTTCTTAGCCTTTAGTTTCTCACCCTTAACAGGCCACTGGCAGAGAGCAACTCTAGTGCAGTGTTAGCTGAGGCTCCTACATAATGTTCCTACTGATTACTTCTATCTAATGATCTTTCCAACTACTTTTACCTAATGCTCCTGCCTAAATGTTCCTAACTATTTCTATTGACTGCTCCTACCATTCTGCCAAAAGGCAGGGTTGGCACAAAGTGCTCACCATAAGAAAATCTACAGTTATGAAGAATGAGCTGTGTGAGTTAAGTGTTGTCAAGTGTTACGTATTATGATCAGGTCAACAACACTCTTGTCTTCCATGGTGGGCAAATTCAGGGTCTGTAACTAAACTCCCATAAATCTGGTATCATCTTTGTTACCCTCCTCTAGTCATTCTCTACTGCTCTTTGTACTTCTTTAGGTCTAGTAACTGAACTTTAGAAGCACATTACAATTTTGGCCCATGTAGAAAGAAAACAAGTCAGCTAACCATATCTATCAACTTATATAGAATTATAATATGTTACCAGCATAGGTGGTCTCCTAAACTAGCATCCTGAGGTGTGACTGGTTCAGGGACAATGTCAACTCCCAAGTCTCTCTCATACACAGATTCATGCAACATTTCCATAAAGATAAGATTCACAGAGGACTTATTTCACATTTACTCGAGTTAATTTTCATTAACCATGTGTATATGCAGTGAAGGACTCAAGTGTATGACTGAATGTTCAGCCAATATTGTAAAAAACTCAACTTAAATTGCATCAACTAATTTTTTTCTGATTTTTCAACCCATGAAACCCACGAATTACCTATCAACTGACTTTTACAACTTCTGACACCCATGACTTACCAGATGAGTTTCTTTCATAAGAGAAAAATTAAATTGCTCACCATCATCTGTCAGCACCTCTTTTGCTGCCGCAATATCAATAAACATCTTCTCTGCCTTCTTCTTCTCCTCTCCGTCATAGTGATCAGGATGCCATTTTTGAGCCAGAGATCTGTTAAAATTGGATGTACAATAATTCATACTTTGTCTCTACTATAAATGACAGTTAAAGATGAGCTTTTTGGTGTCCTACAAGAGATGGTATTAGCTTTTTTTTCCTTTAACAAGTTGGATGTTCCACCCAGGACAAATATCCACTACAAAATTTCCTTCATAAAACAAAGGAGAATGGATTAGCAAAAGAGAGAAGTTGGTTTTACAAACTAGCAACTCTCTCCCAACTCAATGGCTTTATCTATAGCATATCAATAATCATGTATTAACTTGCATTTTTGTAGGTTGGACATGAAGTCTGATTTAAGTGGCATGCAATGAAGTAACCTTTCCCTACGACAAGAAAAACCAATCATATCTTACCTATATGCTTTAGTAATTTCTCTTTTGTTTGCTGTTCGTTTCACTCCTAAGATCTTGTAATAATCTCTTTTACTTGCTTGCTTCTTAAGTTTCTGTGCCCTTTCTAGACCTTCCTTTGCTCTTTGCAAATTTTCATCTATGTTCAGAGCCTTTTGGAAATCATTTACAGCTAGGGAGAAAGGAAGATGACATATTATCAGTTTCATTAGGTTCTGATTAGTAAAATATGCTAATAAAAAAAACTGAAGACTTACTAATACCTGTCTAATAATCAATAAACATCAAAATGGTGTTATGATCAGTAAGGAATGATCAAGAGGCAAACACGAAACAGATAAAAAATCTAAAAAAGTATCTTTATATGAACACATCATTTCAGTATGCCCTGTTCTGCTCTCTCAATCATATTCAGCTTACTACCACACCTCTCTTTTATACTGCTTTCCTTACATGGTCAATCCTCCTAACACCACATGTCCACAAGCATTCATTTCTAACACACCCACTCTTCCATTCTGTTGCATTTAGGGCCCATGCCTCACACTTATGCAGCACCACTGGGACTACTCTACCGTCAAACATACCTATCCTTGCCCTCACAGATACTGATTTCTCTTTCTAAACACTCCAAAATGCACCCAGGACCTTTACCCTCTCAACAACCTTATGGTCCACTTCAGCTCCCATTGTTCCAACCACTGCCATACTGACTCCCAGGTACTTAAAACACTCCACTTGTCCCAGGTTCTTTCCAATCAAATTCACATGCAAACTATCATTTGCTGTAACTCTGAACTTACTATCAGTAAGAGATTTTTTTCTTCCAAATTCCTATATTACCCTTAATGTTATGTTTAGTTAATTTCTCTATCAAAATCCTGTGGTTTTTCCTTATTAACTGCAAAGTTAAAAAATAAACTTTCATACATGTCACTGTAATAAACTAACAGATGGGACTGCATACTATTTCATGTCACACAACCTTGTTGGCCTATTCATTAGGACTGCATCCTTTTTCATGACACATAACCTTGTTGGCCTTCATTTATTTCATTTTTTTTTTTTATGTATCTGGTCTGGATTAAATGGTTTAATATATATCCTTTTATCTCTCTCTCAAAGACTTTCATTACATGCAAAGTACAACTAAATGATCAGCATCGTTTAGCTATTATCTTATATCCTCCTTTGCATATCGATGTTGCATATGGCAATTTGTGAATGTCTGCAACTTTGCTTTCATCCAGACTTTGCCTCAATAATAACATCGTTGGTTTAGCTATTGCCGTATTTTGTCTGACAAATATGGTTGGGATTCCATCTGATCCCGAAGTTGAATTTTCTCCAAAATGAACAATTAGTCTGATTATATTTGCATCTTCGAATATTTCATTTCTATGAATGCATTTTCATCATACTGTCTAAACAGATCATCTTCCAGTTTCTCAACATGTGTTGAATACCAATTCATATTGTTCAATCCTCATCCTGTATAATTCCTTTAGGTTATTTTCTAATTCATCTCCTACCCTAAATGGTTCAATCTCCATTTTCATTGTTATAATTTTGTTCATATATGTGAATAGTATGTTTGGATTTCTTTCCTTGTTCTGAATAACTCTTTCTTCATTCATTTCTACATCTACATTCTTTGTTTTCTCATCCAATACTCTTACCCTAGCTCTAGCTCTTTCAATGCTATCATCTTCTACTTTTTCCACACCTTTCATCTATTCATCCACAGTTTTCTATCCCTAGATATTTTTCATTTTGTATTCGTTTTCTTTTTCTTTGGTATCTGCTCAATAGTTATTTGGCCTAGTCTCTCATGGTACATTTTTGTGTTTGTAATTAGGTCCTGGTTTCTGAAGACCTCCGTCCAAGTCTGAATTGTCGTGGAGAAAATCTATATCACCCAGCAACACTTGTTTTCTGTTGCTATATCGTGTTCATATTTGTTCATTTCCAATTTATAAACTTTAGTGATTTCAATGATGTTATGATTTAATAAACTTCAATTATCTACTACTATATTTGAAAACAGTGCCAATCATATGTATTAATAAAATCTATCATATTCCTCTCTCTTCCCAGTCTTTGGCTTACCTGCACATGGCTGAATTATTCTCATAAATTAATCAGCCTTTGAAGCTGTTCTCTTTCATCTGCTTATCCATCATTCTTCCCTTAGTAACTGTGTACATTAACAATCTATCCCTCTCTCCTGCCATTCAATAAAATGGCTGTTAAAATCACTAGACCATTTCATCATCTACTCAGATTTTTCCAATCCCTTCAAAATGTCTTCAACTTATGTTAAAATTAGTTTAAAGTAATTTAGTCTAGTTTTTGGCAGTTTGTATGACACAAGAAAATAACCTGGAATAAAGCATATCAAACCAAACTGACCTTCATCAAACATTTCATCAGCAATGTGTGCCTCAGCCATGTCACAATACAGCCTGGCCTCTTCCTTGATATCAAGCGCTTTCTTGCAAAATGTCAATGCTTCACTTGGTTGTATATGTACCTGGCATTGGCAAAGTCTATCATATGCAAGGAATTGTACCTCCTCTACTTCTTTCTCCTCCTTCAGTACCTGGTATTCAGCAAAAATAAAGAAGCTTCAGTTTTCAAAACAAGCATTTGGGTGTAAAAAGTGTTCAAAACTTACTAACACACACTAAACAAAAAACCTTTCATTCATATTCTTTGTATACCATATTCAGTATATATTTTCAACTAAACCTATAAATCTATCAATTAACTCTACTCCCATGTGCATGGGGTGGATTTACAACTTACTGAATATCTTTCTAACAATTTATTTAACCCTTTCAATCCTATGCCAGGTTTATTTTGGCATTCTCTCCAGCCTTAGTTTTCCAAACAAGAAAAAACAGACAGGGCTCAACATAATCTTAAAAGTATTACAACATGAAAAAAGAAAAATGAAAATAATCTAACTGTTGTAATCCCATTAAATTTCCTTAGCAGTATCATAGTGCATGAACCTGTTCATGCTATTTGACTTTCATCATGGGAACCAAATAAAATATCATGGTAATCATCATAATATTCCTCTAAATCACTACTTTCCATCAACAGTACATCACATGTCTTTCCATGCTGCCACCTTTATGTTTTTAGCTGCTAGACGCACAGATATCACTCTCACATTTGCCAGAATCATACTCTAATGAGAGTCCTTCCACTATGCCGTTTGAAGGGTAACTAACACCTATGAAATTTCATAGGGTGAATAATGACAGTCGGTGTCATATGGTATCCATATATTGCTCACGGCTGCTTCAGGGAATTCAAAACGGGGTGGGAAATGTCTACATGTATCTTGTATCTGTGTATAACTCTGGTCCCAAGTGTATGCTCTATATGTGTAGGACTAAAAGAGTTATAACACACAACTTTCCTGCATCTTCATACTCTGTTCTCCTCATGCCAAAAATACCACATACATAATCACTCTCTACTTCTCTTATTTTTAATGTACCAGTATCTGGACTAAATAAAACCAAGGTTTCATACATATAAATTACAGCTGTCATAAGCACTCCAAAAGGCATACTCTATACCTAAATTCCTTCTATCTATCTGGCTATCTTAACTCACTCACTTACTCACCTGAGGCATGTATAGATGCCATATCGCACCTACAACTTTAAGAAGCCCACGGAAAGATCTTAATGTCTCAGTAACCCAAGGAAAATGATGGTGGGGACACACATTGCACTCCCACAAGGGTTCTCACCCAACTACTACAATGGTAAACAGACAGAGTTGTATGGAGTTCAGGTGATGATGACAATCAACTATCATATCTGAACAGAGCAGGAGGCCATGAAGAAAATTTTTTGATGTATCATTTACGGGCTAGCTTTGATGATAACCTCTGCCAATGAATGGATCATTCAACATGAAAATAAACCACAAGCATGAACCATATTTGTTACCTTTTTAGCACTGGTGACACATTCTTCATATTCTTTGTTGTTGATGTATTCCTGAGCATCATTAATTAGTTTGTTGACCTTTTTTATTTTTTTGTAGAACTGGAAGCAGTTCTTGTGATCAGGATCCAGCTTCAAACACTCCCTAATTTCACTGTAAACCAAAATGGAAATTTGTCTTATACACAAATTTCAGTCACATTCACATCAAATAGCAATAATGTCCACATCTGAAGAGTGAAAACTATAAATGGAGCAATTACTTATATTTTCTAACCATAAAAAAAAAATCATATAAAACAGTGATAAAAACAAATCATATATCTGAACTTACTAATAGTAAACTCAAGTGAAGCAGGGGAAATATGTACTTAAAAAGAGTTAGGATAATTCAAAAGTTACCTCAGTCCCTGTTCTACATCCCCTGTTGCATAATAAAGACCGGCAAGCTTCAAAAAACCCTCAGTGTTATCCTGAATAAGCTTGGTGGTCACGCGCATGTCTGCAATGGCATTCATAACATCTCCAACTGCCTGGTAAGCTTCAACACGCAACTCACGTAAGGAGGCATCCCATGGACAATGCTGTAATGATAAAGGAATTAAGCACATCTACACCAAAGAACATTTATATACTGACTTTTATAAATCACTGTAAAAATATAAATAATGTCATACAAAATTCCTTTCTGCAAAGCATAATCCTCATACTGTGATCATGAGGATAACTAGAGATGCATAACCCATTTTAGTGAAATTAAAACAATTGTCTCTACTTCATGGGCCATCACCAATATAGCTTAAATGCATATGACAGTGATATTGTCCAAAATAGGTATTGGATACATTTGACCTTGAAGTAAAAATGTTACAGTGACCTAATTTTGGCTTAACACTAACTTTATATGATACATGTTTCAAGATTTATGAGCCAACCACACAATTAGAATCATCCAAAACTTCAGTGGCCCAATAATAGTAAAGAACAAGAGTTTGGTCTCAAAGTATTGTGTACGAAAACATGAAATCTGACAATATGTTGTTCTAAATTACTGTGCCCTAAAATGTGGTGCGCTAGCGAATTGTGTTCTGTTTTGGGGTGCTTCTAAGTGCGATATCCAAAATTGAGGTGCCCAAATATCCAACCCACCACCACTGCCCGGTGCCTCCAAGTACACATCAACACCATTCAAAGAACATCAACCAGGAGAAGGAACAATGTAGCTTCAGGAGTGGAAAGGGATGTGTGAACCAGGTGTTTGTTTTGAAGATTCAGTGTGAGAAACACTTAGAGAAACAAAAGGATGTATTTTTGGGATAAATGGATCTGGACGAGGCACATGATTGGGCTAACAGAGGTGCTTTGTGGAAGGTGCTATGAATAAATAGCGCGGGAGAAAAGTAACTAGAAGCAGGTACTTGTGGACTAGCAGAATGCACATACAGTGCCCTTCGGCAAGAGGAACAAAAATAAATGCTCAAATAACATATACAAGTCTGTTGATTGAGACTGGCAGAACTGTCACTTGAGGAGTTGAGAGTGTGGACCAGTTGTTTGCTTTGGAGAATAGTGGTGAGAAAAACTCTAAGAAGGTGAATTGTCTGCAGCATTTGTAGCTCTAAAGAAATTGTAGAACAGGGCTCACAGACAGGCCTTGTCGAAAGTGCTAGGAATATATGGGGTATCTGGAAAATTACTAAACACAGAGTATTTCATCAGGAGAGTAAGGCATGTGTAAAAGTTAAAAAGGAGGTTGAGTGGTTTTCAGCAAAGGTGGGTCCGCATTAAGAGTGTGTGATGTGACCGTGGTTGTATAATGCGATTATGGACTGAATGGTGAATGAAGTGAATGCATGCATCTCAGAGAGATGGGAAGGTCCAAAGTAAATTAGCAGTGGGAGGCATAAGAGGTATATCAGTTGCTAATTGCAGGTGACATGGCCCTAAAGGCAGACTCAAGATAGAAAATCCACAAACTAGTGAGAGAGCTTAGGAGTGTGTAAAAGGAGAAAGTTATTAGTGAATGTAAACAAAAGTAGGTTCTGAGGTGCAGCAGGGAAATGAGAGAGGATGACTCGAGAATAAGTCTAAATGGGGAGGACCTAGAGTGAATGAAGTACTCTATGTACCTTGGCATGAGATGGAACCATGAAGGCTGAAGTAAGTCACAGGGTGGAGATGGGGCAAAGATTCTGGGTACATTAAAGAGTGTGAGGAAGGAAAAGTCATTGTCTGTTATGGGAAAGATGGGCATGTATGAAGGTATAGTAGTTCCAATAGTGCTGTATGTATGTGAGTCTTAGGCCCTGAGAGTAAAAGAACAGAAGATGGTGGGTGTTTTGGAAATGAAATGACCAAGGACAATATGTGGTGAGAGGAAGGATGAATATGTAAGTGCAGTCTGATTGTCAGAGATTACCTGGGTGTGCTGAATGGTCCATACATATGTAAAGGCTGAGAAAAGAGTGGCTGACTAAGAGGATCTGTGTCAAAAGTGGGGGAAATCAGGGCAAGGACGAGATCAAGGAGATTGTCAATATTAATGATATCAATAACGGGCAGCAATGCAAGATATTAAAATTTGCTGATAATACAAAGATGGGAAATATCTGCTCATGAACTTGAATTTCTTCAGCTTCAAAATGACAATGACAAACTGATGGACTGGGCTCATAGGTGGCAAATGAATTCTAATATTGATAACGGCAAAGTTTTA
>JAUUDW010008036.1:0-10265 GCA_032361385.1 Panulirus guttatus | reverse complement strand
CATCTCTTCTACTCACAAATGTATACTTGTGAATATCCCCCTTTTTAAACCAGGTATTCCCAATCACTAGTCTTTTTCAGCACACAAATCCACGAGCTCTTCACCATATCCATTCACAACACTGAATACCCCATGTGTACCAATTATATCCTCCACTGCCACATTACTCACCTTCACATTCAACTCACCCATCACTAATACCAGGTCTCGTGCACCAAAACTGGCGACACACTCACTCAACTGTTCCCAAAACACTTGTCTCTCATGATCTTTCTACTCATGACCAGGTGCATAAGCATCAATAATCACTAATCTCTCACCATCCACTTTTAGTTAAATCAACATCAATCTAGAATTTACTTTCTTATACTCTATCACATCCTCCCACAACTCCTGCATCTGGAGTATTGCTACTCCTTCCTTAGCTCTTGTCCTCTCACAAACCCTGAACTTTACTCCCAAAATGTTTCCAAATGATTCTTCCCCTTTACCCTTGAGCTTCGTTTCACTCAGAGCCAGAACATCCAGGTTTCTTTCCTCATACATACTACCTAAATCTCCTTTCTTCTTGTCTTGGTTACATCTGCACACCCTAATCTGAGCCTTCGAGGAGGAAGAGCATTCCCTGCTTGACTCCTTCCATTTCCTCTTTTTGAAACTGAAATACAAGAAGAGGAGTGTTTCCACCCCCCAGGCTCCTGCCCCCTTTAGACGCCTTCTACGACATATGGGGAATACGGAGGTAGAATTCTTTCTCCCATACCTCAAGGATAAAATCATATTGTAGTTTTCACATGACACAAGTATCAATAAATCATCTGGATTACCAGAAGCAGGTACTGAAAACAAAAATTAACTAGGAAAAACTCTTCTGTTATCTTTAGTTCCTAGATATATATATTTCTTTCTATTCTAAGTGAAGGAAAAGAGCTGAAAGCAAACATGGAGGAAAGAAATATGGGTAACTGAGGTATAAGAAGCAAACCATAAGGTATACAGAGATTCTTGCAAAGACTTGGAAATGGAGTGAGACAGAATGGAAAAACCAGATAATGAAAATTTTCAAGGGCAGGTACGTAACTGAGATAGGAATGGCTGGAAAAAATGAGTGTAAAATTCTGATATCCTATGCTTATACAGAAAGGATGGGTGTTCACAGGATGATGGGTGCATAAGAATTAGCTGAAAAGAACAAAGGGGAAGAAGAAGATTCAGGGTACAGTGGAAGGACACTGAAAATGAGATATGTAAATATACAGAAATGTATGAAGCTGTTTAAGTACAAGGGTACATGATTGGGATTTTAGAGAAAGCATCCTTCTGGACAAGTGAAAATACAGACATAACTCTACATATCAAGAAGGTGTTTCAAACTGCTCCAATTCTGTTTGAGGTGTTTTAGTAGCTGGTCATTTGAGGAAAAAGGGGAACATAACTGTTTTAGTAGTTTTGCTTTCACATACTAGTTTACCAAGCTAATATTACTAACATATTCCACAGAAATGAATCAAAAGTGTACTGCAAGATAAAGAACCATCACCAGAAATAAGTAATATCTCACTACTTCTTGCTGTTTGTTCCCCTTAAATCTGCTGTGGTATAAAAGGGTTACTCATAGCTCATACCTTACCTGTAAACCCAGGAGTACAAATGCATGTATATGAGTTGTCTTGGTCATAACAAGAAGCTCCATTGAGGCATGGAGAAGATTCACATTCATCAGTCTCAACACAAGCTGGTGGAGAACCTAGAAGATATCATTATGATTAAAAATACAACTATCTATTGAATGATTCACGAGTAAAATTAACTTTGGCTTAACTGTTTATGTGAGCCTCTATACATCATTCACATTAATTCCTTAACCCATGTCCAGTGTGTTCAAGTGAAACATGGTCTTCCACGCTTATATATGTACTTCTTACATTTTCACATTACAGAAATGTTGAATTACTTAGGGCGCATCCACACGTGCCCTCGAACATGTGTTGGTAACAAGGTAACAACACATTCATGAACAAGCTGCTAGACTGTTAACAACAGTAGTGTCCAGGACAGACTGGTAACACTGGCTGTTAAAATGTTGGTAGCAGTGGTGTGGACGAGGCTTATAACATGCTGGCAAACGGGTAGCCGACTGAGCAGACACACAGACGATACAGTAGTGAATAGAAAAGAGACAATGGAGTGGACGCAGGAGCAAATGCTATTCCTCATAGACATATACCATTCACATCCCGTATTATGGGATGCAAAGAATAGTGATTATAAAAACAAGATAAAGAAGGCAGACACCTGGAGGACAATTGCAGCTGCAACAAAGATAGAGTGAGTCGAGGAGAAAATGAAGCTGTGGATGTGTACAATTTACAGATGCATGGGCCAGCCTTCTGTATCACCCACTCAAAATCTGATGTTGACATCCTGAGAAAGTTGTACAATGTCCCACTGGTCTGGTGTTCAAATGCGCACAAAGCAATATCATCGCATGTAATATCATGTATGATACCTCCTTTTCTGCATGGCTTCTCCGTCGCAGTGACGGACGCATCCAGAATCTCCAATGACATTGTGTCCCGTATCCACTATCACAGTATTACCACCACTGCAGCTGCCAGTATGGTGTCCTCACCAGCCAACATCATGCTGGACACTCACCTGCCTCGTGGACACACTGTTCACTTCACGTCTGTTACCAACGTGTTGTCTACTTCATCCTAATATGTTAGCGAACAATGGTCCAAACTTTGTTGCCATCATGCATTCGAACATGTTGCCACAGTGTTGACAGCCAACGTTTGATGGCACATGTGGACGCACCTTTAGACCAACATCTCTACTTATACCACCTCCATTCACAAAATGCTTTCACTGTATTCAGTCACTAGTCATTCCTCCAGCATCTTCATATGAAATATCCCTATCCTTTATCATTGCTCTCAGTCCAACTCTTTCATACCATCCCTCCCTTCCTTTTACCTTCTGTACTGATATGTATCCTTGACTAACATATCATCTGAAATATCGTCTACATGATCACGCCATCTTAAGACTTTCATCTATGTGCCTTTCTTCACACCATATAACTTACATATATCTTCATTCTTTTTTCTATCTGTTCTTCTAATTCCAACTATAAAACTTAAGTTATCCATCTCTATTGCACTCACTGTTTTCATCTATCCTGATGTCTATATGCCAAGGTTTCACATCCATATATCAACACTGGGACAAGTATTCTTTCATGCGTGCTTCCTGTACACTGTAAACCATATATCAACACTGAGACAAAAATTCATTCACAAGAGTTTCTTGTACACTCTAAACCATATATCAGCACTAGAACTAGTATTCTTTCATGTGAGCTTTTTGTAGACTCTAAACCATATATCAACACAGAGAAAAGTATTCTTACATGCAAATTCTTGTACATTCTAAGCCATATATCATCACTGGACATGCATTCCTTCTCACAAGTTTTATGTACACTGTAAGCAATATAGCAACACTAGGATAAGTATACCTACATGCAAGTTACTTGAACATTCAAAACTTAAATTTTCCTATTCACTAGGTCTTGTAGCACACTCTTGCAAGACTCTACTTTCAACTTCATCTTTCCCTCTATTATCTTTACTAAACTTTAAATTTAAGTCTTTAAACTCATCTACAACTTCCAATTCTTCAAAGCGCAAACTGATCATGCACTCTCTTCTATAACATTCAATGATTAGTTTTAACGCAGAGCCTATGTGGAGTAGACCTATCCCCCTCCATAAGTAATCTTTGAAATAGGTCCCAATCTCATCCAGAGGTATCTTATTTTTTTTTAAAGATGAAGGCTCCAGTCATGGACAAAAGTCCACATCAAGGCCGGGCCCTAATTGAAATATAGAGAATCAAGAAATGGAAAAAGAAAAGACAAGGGAAAGTAATTACGAAATTTTGAGAAAGTAGAAGACCTGTCTTTTGAAATGTGCCAGGTCATAGTTATTGGTAAAGACATGATAAGGTCAAGAGTTCCAAAGCTTTAACGTGTAGGGAAAGAAGCAGTTAGCAAAACAGCACACCCTTGAGTTGCCAATGGCCGCACAATAATCATGTGACGCAGTAGTTTGCCAAGTATTGCATGGTCTGGCTAGTGGTGGGGGCACACAAGCAGCCAGCTCTTGGGAGCAGAAACCAAAAAAATACCTACAGAAAAGGGAAGGTGAACCAACACTGCAGCATAGGGTAAGGGGGTCAAGTTTGGAAGTTGGCCTGGGACAGCTTATGTGGGACTGTTTTCGGCTCAACTCTGTCAAGTAAGGATAAACAGCTAAAACCATCCCAAATGTGAGAGCAGTACTCCTTACAGGGACGAATCAATACTTTGCATAAACGGAGCAACTATTCAGAAGAGAAGTTATGACATCTGAACAGGACACCCAGTTTCTTAGAGGCAGACTTAGCTATTTCCATAATGTGGGGTTTCCAAGAAAGAATGGATGTTACAGTAATACCAAGTATGTTCATTGAATCATGAGGTGGAATACAGAACTGTCAAAGGAGATATGAGAGTTGTGAGGAGTTTTCCATAGAGAGATGGGTAGAAAATTGGGTATTGGAGGCATTAACCTTAACTAGATTTTGTGTATCCCACTGATATATCCTGTCCAAGTTTGAGTTTATTGAGGAAGCTGTGTCAAGACAAGATGCAGATCGAGTGAGAGAAGAAGGAGCAGAATTGAAGGATGAGGATGAATGCAGTGTTGAGTCATCAGCGTAAGAGTGCATTGGATTATTTGTGAAGAAGAAATCATTGAAAAAAGGAGAAAAAGTGTAGGAGACAAGACAGAACCTTGAGGTACACAGCTGTTCATGGAGAAAAGGGCAGAAGCTGATCCATCAACAACCACTGAGACAGATTGGCCAGAGAGGAAGCTAGATATGAAGGAGCAAAGTGAGAGACAGAAGCCAAAATAAGGGAGCTTAGGGATGAGACCCTGTCAGAAGCCTTAGATATATCAAGGGCAACTACACTTGACTTCCCAAAATCTTTCAGGGATGATGACCAGACATTAAGAGGATAGGAAAGAATATCACCAGTGGCTCTTGCCTTTTGGAAGCCACACTGGTAATCAGAAAGAAGACTGTAATTTTCAAGGTGTTTAAGGATATGGGAGTTGAGGAGGGATTCAAAGACTTTGGAAATAGTAGATGTCAACAATATTTCAGAGTTAGAAACAATAGTACTATAAAGAAATTATGACAGGACTGCAATTTCTAAATTTTGTTAGATATCAACAATAGACATTTCCATCTGAATATGCAATTCCATAGTACACTCTGTTTAATAGTGATAGGGGAAATAAAATAGGCGGTGGTGTCTTGCTCCTCATTAAAGCTCATTTTAATCCTGCAGTGAAAAAAGCTGTAGCCACTGAGAACATCAATTTCATTTTTGGAGAAATTAAAGATGAGCTTCCGAAGAAAGTAACAGGAAGGCCAGCTTAAAGGTCCTCCATGCAGACATGAGAGGTAGAAGATATTAACATACTGGTATGTAAGTGGAGGAATCACTTTTCTATAACTCCAGGTGAAGACTTTACCTAAATTTGTTTTATTGTACCCTACTTCAATTAGATGAGAAACCTACTCACACCAAAAATGTATTGTTCTTAGTTCTAACTTGCTATAATGTTGAAGTTGAAGAAAAGTTTGGTACAAGTGATCACCGACAAAATACTTTTGAGGTCACATTCAATAGTGCATATGATGACTGTCAATACAGTCATAAATAATACCTGCTCTTGACAAGCAAGTCTGGGTGATATGGTCAATGAAAATGACTTGAACAAAACTTGGAAACACTTCAGTAAAACCTTCAAAGCAGAAGAGGTAACATTAGTAAGATAGGAAAGAATATCACCAGTGGCTCTCGCCTTTTGGAAGCCATACTGGTGATCAGAAAGAAGACTTAGATTTTCGAGGTGTTTAAGGATATGGAAGTTGAGGAGGGATTCAAAGACTTTGGAAATGGTAGATGTCAACAAAATTTCAGAGTTAGAAACAATAGTACTATAAAGAAATTACGATAGGAGTACAATTTCTAAATCTTGGTAGATGGTCTATTTTTACAACAAAGCCATGGTGGTGGAACAGTGAAATAAAAAAGTGCCTGCTATCAAAGAAAGTAGCTCAAAAGAAACTCAAAGAGACAAATAACTAACATGATAGAGTAGGTTATATAAATTTCTGGAGAGAAACTGAGACTTATATGGCCAAGTAATGTCAATATGAAGCAAATTGCTGAAAATAGCAAAAGAAATCCTAATGAGTCAAATGTTTGAAGCAAGAGAGTCATTACCAAATCAACTGGGCCATTAAGACAACAAAGCCATGGCAAAAATCTTGCTGACCTCTTTGCATCTGCAATTATGGTCGAAGACACAACTCATGCCCTGAATCCAATTTCAATGATAACAGAGACGAATGTTGTGCAAAAAATTGACATAAAAGCTGATGACATACTATCTGAGGACAATGAGAGAGGCAAAAAATGAGACAGTTAAGCCCTTAATTGCTTTTATTAGAAAGTCACTTGCTACAGGAAAAGGCGCAGGTGAATGGAGGTTTGCTAACTGGTATTCAAAAAAGGTAATAAGTTACGGGTCAGAAATTACTGTCAGATCAGCTTAATGCCTGTAACTGGAGAACTTAAGGAAACCATCATATGAGAGAGAATTATAATCCATTTAGATGACCGCATGGTTTTCAGTGAAGTCACTTAAGTCAGACAAATCTGCTTGATTTCTTTTTTGAAATAATCAACATAGCACAATGAAAGTAAAGCAGTTGATGTCATCTATTTAGACTTTCAACAGGCAATCAATAAAGTTCCACATCAAAGGTTACCAGCAAATATTAAGCCATATGGGGTTGTACTTTGGTGGATGGGAAACTGGTTGACTTGGTGTAAACAAAGAGCTGTGATTAACGGTCAAGCTTCATGATGATTAGACATTACAAACGGTATGCTACAAGGATGTCTTGGGACCAGTTCTCTTTTTCATATATATCAATGATATTGATAATAGGCCGCACTGTAATGTATCAAAGTTTGCAAATGATAATAAGCTGGGATGCAAATCTACATATGAACTTGAACTTCTGCAGCTTCAAATTGACACAAACAAACTGTTAGACTGGGCTTATAGGTCGCAAATGAATTCTAACATCAATAAGTGCAGTAGTACATGTTGGTAATCATAACGAAAAGGCAAGCTACAGTATGAAATCTGCTGAAATGCAAAAGGTAAATGAGAAAAAAGACTTAGGCATAATAATCTCTGGTAACCTAAAACCAAGTAAGCAGTGCACAGAAACAGTAAAGAGATCAAACAAGATTTTTGGATTGACAAGTACGGTTTTCAAATCAAATTGTAAAGAAATCATCTTTATAATTCATTGGTTTATCCCTATCATGAATGTTGTGTTTGGTTTGGGGCACTCTAATTGATAAAAGACATAGCAAGAAAGTACTATGTCAAGAACCAAAATGGATTTCTGGACTGAGAAGCAAATCATATGAGACCCAACTAAATGAACTGAATCTCCTTTGTGTGGAAAAGAGAAGGTTAAAAGGTGATCTAATTCAAATATTCAAAATAATCAAAGGTTTTAATAACTTTGATCTAACAACCAACTTAAGACCTGATTTGTCTGAATTCGCTGATAGTAAGGGATCTAAACTCATGAGCAAACGTTTTCATTTGAATAAGACGAAAACTTTTTCTTCTGTATTCTTTTGTACAGTGTCATATCTATATTTGCCTTCACTTTCATAATCCTCCTCTTACATACAACATCAAGACAGACAATCATTTTATCCAATTCTTCCTCTGATTAAGCAAACAACATCTCATATGCACAGAACATATGAAGCATCTTCCATTCTGTTTCTTCAGGATCAAATACGAAATTGATATCACTCCATCTCAATTCAGTTTCATACAATGATCCAATCATAAGAACATTAAACAAACACGGTGACATCACACATCCCTGATACACACCCACATTTATTTCAGCCACTTTCTCATACTATACATACACTACTTCCATTATAAAAGGAGACTTCCATGCACATCATGCAAAGTGAAAACCTCCTAAAATGGCTTTCCTATTTACTATCACATCCCTTTTATAAATCCATATATAATGCATATGATTTCTTCTTTGAAACTTCATCTTTAACTTGTGTCAGTACAATAATAAGATCTAAACACCTCTTCCAATCCTAAATCCATCTTGCTCTCATCTATAGGAGGTATACTAGTCCTTTCAATACAATAAATCCCTATCCTACCATACACTTCACCAACTATGCTATTGATGACTATTCCTCTATAATTCTCAGGCTCACTTGTAACTCCCCTTTCCTTTATACTTTGGGATGCTTAGTACCACCTTTTCATGTTTCCATATACACTTTCTAGATCAGCTCCACTACAATTTCATTTCAAATTCTCAACATTTCATTCACCACTCCCATTATACCCAAACTCTTACATTTTTTCAGAGCTTTATTACTCTTCTTACTTCCTCCTCTATAATGTATTTCTCTCCCATATACCCATCTCTCTCTCTTTTTAACTATATTCCTACTGTACTAAAAGAAACATCTCATTTGCCATCATCTACAGTCATTTCTTGATAATTCTTAATCTCTTACAAACTTCGCACCCTTGTTATCTGGCCGAATACCTCCCTTCTACCTTTATTTACCTACTTTAAAAATACCTTGATATCATATTCATTTTGCTCTGTTTCTATAAATTTCTTTATTTTTCTATACTTTTTCTTTTCAACAACCACCTTAACTCGAAACAGAGTGAAAGTGTGCCTGACCTGACTCACAGGGGTCCGGTCAAACACAATTTCATTAAACCAGGGCCTTTACTCTTACCTGCTCACTGACTCGGAGTTTTACATATATGAGTAACAGTTACACAATTATAAGGAATTGTGTTGATATAAAAAAGCAGGTTACAAAACTTCCATAGATAGTACTGTACTTAAATTATAAAAATTTCCTTTTGTTAGGTTCATCTTTAAATGAAAATTTTTGGTGTCAAAGGTGCAATGAAGACATGGGAGTAGTGAAGATGTATTGTAGTAAACATGTGGGTATGGAGAAGATGACCTGACCTGAACCATAAATCCCATGCTAAAGGCCAAAGGTTTCAAGGGTATTGAGAAAATGAGGTGCAGTGAAGAAGTCCTTTAACTTAACCCTAAGACCAGTGGTGTCAAGGGTGTAGAAAGAGCAGCAATTATTGAGGGTGAAGTGAAAACATTTTTGTCAACGGTGAAATGAAGTGTACTGTATGTTAGGGCTGAGGTGAATTTAGATTTATCAAGGGTGCTGTGAAGATCAATTTGGTGGTGTCTCCCTCCACTGTGAACAAGAGAGTGTGCACGGTTATCATCAGCATGTGTTAATATCTTTAGTGCTCTTTTAAGTTGAAATGAACATATACTTGTTGAGGATGAAGTGAATATAGGTTTCTCAAAGGTATGGTGAAGATAAATTTGAGGCTCCAGTCACAGACGAAAGTTTACATCAATGCCGTGCCTTAATTGAAATAGAGAGAGGATTATGAGAGGGAAGAAGAAGAACAGACACAGGAAAGTATTTGTGAGTTTTGGAGGAAGAGGAATACTTGTCTTTTAAAACAAGCCAAGTCAGAGTTATTGGGACAGACAAGAGACGGTAGAGAGTTCCAAAGTTTCGACATGTAGGTAAAGAAACAGTTATCAAAAAGGCCCACCCTTGAGTCGCCAACGGCCACACAATAACCATTTGACACAGCAGCTTGCCAAGTATCACTTGGTCTAACTTGTGGTGGAGGCACACAAGCAGCCAGCTCTTGGAAGCAAACACCAAAGTAATGCCTATAGAAGAGGGTAAGTGAATCAACATTGCAGTGTAGGGCAAGAGGGTCAAGTTTGGAAGTTAGCCTGGGACAGTTTATAAGTCAGACCACTTTTGACTCACTTCTGTTAAGTAAAGATGCAGAGCTAGAACCACCTCAGATGTGAAAGCAGTACTCCACACAAGGAAGAATCAATCCTTTGTATAAAAGGAGCAACTGTTCAGAAGAAAAGAAATTCTGAAATCTACACAAGACTCTCAGTTTCTTAAAGGCAGACTTAGCTATTTCCTTATTATGGAATTTCTAAGAAAGAGTGGATGTTTAAAGAGGGGTTTCTAAGAAAGA
>JAUUDW010008025.1:0-10265 GCA_032361385.1 Panulirus guttatus | reverse complement strand
GGTAGCGCCAGGAAACAGACGAAGAAAGACCCATCCCCCCACATACACACATGCACATATATGTACAGTACACACGTATATGTACCAACATATACATATATACATACATATACATGCACATGCATATATACATATACACACGTTCATATTCAGACTTGCTCGCCCCCATCCATTTCTTACGTGGCAGCAGAGAATGACAGTAGTGTTCAAAACAAGAATATATTTGGAGAGTGATACGCGATACCTTTTGACAAAATCTCGTTGCAGGTACTCGTAAATGAGTCTCTCTCTCTCTCTCTCTCTCTCTCTCTCTCTCTCATCCATTTATATATCTTAGATCTAATTCCAAAACAGACAACCTAGACATCAGCCAGTGGGCCTTCTGCTGTCTGTTTTTCCCATGTACTCCCACCTGCTCTCACCTCCTTGTCTATCCTCGCCACGAGAATGTCGATTTCATGCTGCTCAGGTATGGAGCCGCCGTTGAACTTTGCCGCCTGCGTCAGGATCTTAAGACCTTCCTGGTGACGGCCTTTCATCATCAGCCAGCGGGGAGACTCCGGCAGGATCCTGTAACACACAGATAGGATCACCTTTGTTTCTTGTAGGCGAAGATGACTTCTGGTGACATACAGATCGAGACAACTTATTGTATTACGAAGAGGAAAATCTGAACCCAACATCTGACTATGGTCAACATGAAGGAAAGTTCGCTTTGACGTCTTGCTAAGGTCATCAAAATAACACACTACACTGGATAACCTTTTCTTAAGGTTATAACACTGAAGGGGGCCCCATCGAGCGTCCATTTCTTTCTTTACAAGATATCCTAAAAGAGACGTTTGATTAGAAGACACCGTCAAAATATACCCAGGTTATAGATCGCTCCCCAGTAGTGAGGGAGGGTACTTAAATGAGGTCCCCAGCGATTCTTCCAAGGGGAGTTAGGTTTGGATATCAGTGGGACTGACGGTGCAGAATCCTGACTTGGGGAGAGAAGGGTGACTATGAGGGGCTGAGGAAAGGTTCAGGTCACTCTGTTGACAATACAGGAAACATCTATAGTCCTCTCAGGAAGCGGGTCTGTCACCAGCGTGCTGCTGGCCTTGCAAGAAGGTCTGCGCACTATCCATTTTCTCATTGTTGAAAATTATGGCTTGGTTGATCGCCTCTTTCTGCCAAACATCATCATCCCAGTAATGCGGATCTGAGACACTAACAGTCTGGCTCATGAGCGACAAGATCCATATGACACAACAGCATCACCATCTTGCCATGGTCCAAGTGTCGCCCTCGTGACAAGGCCTTACACTCACGCTCTCATAGCAAGGCTGCAGTGTCATCATTCCCCCCTCCCCTCCGCCGTCATCGCTAGGCTCTAAGTGTCACCCACAGCGTAAGGCTCTAAGTGTCATCCGCATAGCATGACTTAAGTATCACCTCATAGCAAGACTCTAAGTGTCACGCGTGTTGCAAGGCTCTATTGTAACCCTCATGGCAAAGCTCTAAGCGTCACCCTCATGGCAAGGCTCTAACGTCACCTTCAGAGCCAGGCCCTTGGGGCAGGGAGACACCCACCAGTAGTAGAGGAGGAGGAGGACGGTGGGGACGGAGATACACAGCTGCAGGTAGCGCCACTCTCTGACGAGGTAGCCGATGGCCGATAAGAGCATGATGCCGACGCTGTAGAAGCTCTGGAACAGCATCCCCATCAGGGTTCGTCCCTTGGGCCCCACTACCTCCATCACTGAGGGGAGATCAAGGCGGGATAAGGGAAGCAAATGGATGCATTAAGGGGGAGAGCGAGGCGTTACAATCCGTCTTAAAAGAGCCTCGGGGGAGGTGGGTGTTGAGAGAGGCATGAGTGTGTTAGCAGTGACCAAGGAAGCCATACAGTAGCCAGGGTGTATTATAAGGCGTAAAGGGGAGACACGGAAGAAGTGTTGGTAGTAGGAAGACAAAGATATTCTAATGAGGATGATAAAGGCATATTAGGCTTGGCCAGAGGATACACGCTAGCGGGACCAGCGTCAGGCTAGCCATAGGGGATATCGCTACTGCACGGCATGACGTTGGAAGGCTGGTCAGACGCCATTCGTGAGGTACCTAGCGAGACTGTTGCCTCGTTCAAATGTTACATTTCATCAACCATACTTCTGTCACTCAGTTACAGAGAGAGAGAGAGAGAGAGAGAGAGAATAGACAGATATATACACTGGCCTATGGAAAACGGACGACTGTCTATGTGTGAACGGTGTACACTGTAATACATGTCGGTTTCCTCACAAAATTCAGACATACAAGAAATCTCTGAATCATGATCCGACAACTTCCCAGCACTCCGTCTCTGCACCTCAGGATCTCTCATAAATAGTAAAAGGTTTAGACACTACACAGACTTAACACTCAGGCCTTCAACCAGTCCTGTACTCTACTCTTTGTATTCCATAACCTGAGGAGTCCCCAAGAAACGTACTAACTCTACTTAAGACTGTACACTCCATGCGATATACAGACTCTGCACAGGAATCATAGACCGTACATAGGAATCGAAAAGTGTGCGGGACTCGCGACACAACAAAGGACAGACCGAATCTACAGGGAATTCCCATACACGTCCATTTATTTCCATATACGTCCATACATTTCCATACACGTCCATACATTCCCATACACGTCTATTCATTTCCATACGCGTCCATACATTCCCATATACGTCCATTCATTTCCATACGCGTCCATACACTCCCATACACGTCCATTCATTTCCATACACGTCCATACATTCCCATACACGTCCATACTTTCCATACACGCCCATACATTCCCATACACGTCCAAACATTCCCATACACGTCCATACATTCCAATATACGTCCATACATTCCCATACACGTCCATACATTCCCATACACGCCCATAAATTCCCATACATGTCCATACATTCCCATACACACCTATACATTTCCATACATTTCCATACACACCTAAAATTTTCATACACGTCCATACATACCCATACACACACAAATTCCTATACACTCCCACAGACGCTCATACATTCCCATACACGCCCATACATTCCCATACATATCCATACACACAAATACATTCCCATATACACCTATACATTCCCATTCATCCCCTTACACGTCCATACATTCCCATACACGTCCATATATTCCAATACATGCCCAGACATTTGCATACATTTCAATAAATTCCAATACTCTCCCATGTATTCCCAAACATTTCCACAAACGCCCATATATTCCCATACACACCCATACATTTCCATAAAAACAAGACTCATTAACTGTACAATGGAGTCACAGATTTTACACAGAATTCAAACGCTTTGCGGATTTCATTTATGATTAATGAACTATACAGTCCAGGTTTAAGACTCTCCATAAGTTTCTCATACCCACGAATCAAAAACTCTGCAAAAAGATTCACAGATTTCATAAGGGATTCATCAACTTTCCACAGCCTCAGTACAGAATCTACTCTCAGAACTGGGGGAAATCACACAGAAATGACGGACTCTACTCAGGGTTCACAGACTACTGCAGCATTTGCATATGACAGAGAGACATCAGTGCTAGGAATTGGGACGCTTTACACAGAAGCCACGGGTTTTACACAAAGGGTTTATAGACTTTACACAGAGCCCATAGTTCTTCGAAAGATTCACAGACTTCACATTGAGATTCAGTCCCTAAATTAGGGCTTACATTCTCTGCAGTGAGACAACAGACTTTATTCAAGATTCATTGACCCGATTCTCCAGAAACTAGTTCTAAACTCGGAATTTATAGACTATTAAAAATCAGACTCTGGTTACAGGAAATAATGACTCCCTTTAAAAATCTTTGACGCTATACTCAGGTCTCACAGATTTACAGAGAACTCATAGAATTTAGAAAATCTATGAACAGATTCATAGACTCTACGAAGGATTCAGAAAATCTTTGAAGGATCTAAGATTTTACACAAGACACACAGGTTTCGACGAGACTCCCAGACCCACAAACTATACTCTCACAGAAGACTTACAAATGACAAAGTTAGGGAGGTAGATCCCTGACCCAAACGCAGCAACAAGGAAACGTAGGCTGACGAAGGTGGTGTAGTTTGTGCTGAAGGTGACGCAGATGGCAGTGATGAAGAACCCCACCGACGACAGAAGCGAGATGGTCCTGCGCCCGAACCTGTAGAAAAGGGTCAGAGGTGTAAGTTTAAAGTGGAGGTCTTGAACGCCAGCCGCAGCGAGGGCCGGGAACTGCTTCTGAGGGAGGCCAGCCGCAGCAACAGCCAGGAACTGTTCCAGTGGGCGATTCGGCTTTAAGTTTACATTTAGGGAAAGAAATGCGATAAAGTAATTATCAAAATATCATTTTGCTCGTGAGGAAATGATCAAATAAACACGTTACTTTTTCTTTGATTACACGACTTTGGAACATGAATGACAATCAGTGTTCGATATGTACGAAACTAAATTCAAAATATGTACAACTGAATCGCATTCGAATTCGCATATGGCTGTTAAGGATATTCCATTTGTTAACGAACACCAACAGAAAATGAAAAGCGTAGGATATTTTGTAACGTGTCATCAACCTTGTGTTATTGGATTTGCTCACCGCAGTCCCCGGCGCCTTCTCACCAAGGTTTAGGTCCTCATAGAGAAGGGTGATGATCACACCTCACATCATATCAAGAGTCCGTGAATATATTGCAAACAAACGCGATACGAATTTAGAAGTATCTGGTAATTCCATTAAGGGAATTTCCTTCATCTTTCCAACTATACCGATAGCTTTCCTATCTTGTGTAATGACAAAGCTAGATGAGAGTAGGCGTATCAATACATGATGAGACTCCTGAAAATATATCACAACCATTCCTCCTGTACTCCAAAATGCAAACCGTGAGTGTTAAAAAAGCTTGACTGTATATGATAATGAGCGCAAAAATTGTGCACACAGCTTTGGTAAACACCGAAAGTGGTGGAGGTGCAAATGGAATTACTAAGTGATAGATTTTTGACATGCCTGGCATATCTTCTGAATCCACCCTTTACCAAAAAGAAACAGAATCTAACAGTTCATGTTTACTTATGTATCAGCTGTAATTGTACATAATTCATAACAGATATATGCCACAACAAGGAATGTTGACATAGGGCCGTAAAACAAACTATAAAAACTTTATTTCAGGTATCCCATATACTCGCCCTATAACATGGTCAGCTGATAGGAACCAAGACGATCGCAAACACACAGGCAAAATTAGGAAATCCAATTTGCTTCAACCTAAAAAGATGGAAGGTTGCAAACACGTAATCAGTGTTTTGTAAAGTTCTTTTGACATGTTTGCCTATGGATTCAAGTTTGTTCAGGTAACAGGGTAGCATGAGTACCCCATAGAACTAGGCGTTTCCTGCATTTGGACAGCATATGGAGTCGGTGTCGGGGATCCAAGTTCGGCAGAAGACAATTTCCAAAGAGGCTCATGACTCAATGCACTTGATCATTAGGGTGGATCATTTTTACACTTCCTTTTTTATATTCATTGTATCAAAAAAGCGTATTAGCGTTCGGACCTTCTTATACTCAAACTTTCTTGACGGCCTACACCTCCAATTATTATCTTTCTCTCTAACCTTTGATCAATCAAAAATTCATGCTAATTTTTAGGAACTTTCTTTATAGCTGGACAGTTACAAGAATTCAGGTCTGGACATTTACAAGCAGCAATATCAGAGCGCTTTTGCATGGTTCTGGAATTAATTGAGCTTCACTTGATAAGATGCAGTATCTTTTCTATCCTTAGAGTGATATGAAAGTCTTTAATATTTTGTGTGATAATTATTGATCATATCTTTATTACGCTTTTTTGATATAGTGGGAATTGATGCTGACTGCCTGATTTCCATAACAAAGTTAGTAACGACTTCACAAATACCTAGAAATGCTGGTACCTTTGAAGTAGAGAATAATAATTTATTTTGTTCCAACTAGCATGCTTTCATCAAGTCTTCATATGTTGGTTAAACAATTTGTTTGAGTTGTTCTGGTTGACCAAACACAGGGCACTTTGTTGCTTGCCTAATACCGCGGCTTGCCATTTCACTGATGAAAATAAACATATGACACAATTACTCTAAGAGCACTCAAATGCGACTGAGAGATGAGCTATCCCTTTGCTGGTTGGGCCAATGAAATCCCAACTATCACGCACTTATCACGTGATCGACATGAGGCATGAGAATAAAGAGCACATAATTGGTTAGTTTATATGAGGAAATAATGTTCTGTGCCTGAAAGACGTTTACTATAACCATTCAACGTGAAACTACTTCAGTTGGGATAAGTACAAGATTTTGCGCATATGGGTGAAATAATCTATAGCTTTCATCATTCATGGAGTAGATAAGTTATTGAAATATTTGTCTTAAACTTTTCACAGTATTTAGGTGCATGTAAAAAATCATTATTATAGCACCTTTGGCTGAAAAATATTGCAATTAGATTTTCAGCGATTTTATTAAAATAATTGGTATTCTTAGTAAAAAAATGCCATATTTTCAGTTTCCTTGGGGGGTTGAGGGAGTTGTTCATTTACTTTCAGATTTCAGAAATACTTTATTCAAGTGTATTTCGATAAAATTAACCCTAACCCACTTCAAGATAATATATTTTCAGCTAAAATTTTTTTTCTATAAATGCTTGTTTTTAAGACCTTATTTTTCAAGATGGTGTAGAGAACCCATATTTTTTTTGCAGAATTTTCTCTCATGTATTTTCCGCAATAACCCTAAATGAATATCAAAAAAGTGTAAAAACGATCCACCCTATTGATCATCCCCATTATAAATGGGAATGGATCAGTAACACATGGGTATACGTAGAAACCGATAACCACTAAATTCTTTGCTATTTCCATGTTCGGTGTAATACATGTTTTTGGGAGTTACTGGTCTCATGTATTACTTTGAAGACATAAATGATAAACTAATAGCCTAGTTGTCTGATGCATTACTTTTAAAGAAGAAAAACTAATAAACTCATAGCCTAGTCAGCGAAGGCGGTGTCTTAGTAACCACCTCCTCGACCTTTACTGCAAAAGATACAGATACAAATACAAGTGCATGTTTGGTGACATGCAATGCCTGGCAGCCTGGCAACGATCTGTTTATCAAGCAAAACAAAGATACTGGTAATTGAATGAATACTGATGTTCTTGTGTTCATTTAGCTATTTACATCATGGCTAGAAATTTATGATGATAATATTACACACAGAAAGTTGTAGTCAAGATATATGTATTATTACCGCTAGCATTAGCACTATAAATCTGTTGACATGAATTTCTAAGTAGATAAGTCTGTTAGCAACAAATACTTTATTTATCTTGATTTTGTTATAGAATGATTCCCACTATAAGAATGTTCAATGTGTGATGTATCATTCGAAAATATGAGTGTCTGTATTTCATTGTTCACTACCAAGGTAGTAGATATACTATGCGGGAGGCCGTGCTCAAACTTATCAGTCCAAATTTATTCATTCTGCATCATTTGAGTTGGCCACAGAAATGATCTCAGTCGTTATCCTGGATACATACATACATATATATATATCTACACACACACACTAATTTTACTGATCAACATATGAAGTGCTGGACTGACTGTAGACCGACTGCCGCAGCCAGGATTCGAACCTATGCGGTCGAATCCGGTCGGCCCGTGAATGCGTCACGGTCAGCACCACGGAAGTCCATTATAATTATTATAATTATTATTATTGTTATTATTATTATTATTATTATTATTGTCAAAATAACTTACATGTCAGAGAGTTCACTCAGGATTAAGGCGCCCGTCAACATTCCGGCCATAGAGGTCGACTGAACCATTGACATGAGGTACTTGTCTCTGCACACCAGGTCCCACTGTGGAGAGATGCACCTGGTTACCAAAACAGTAAACACTATAAGCGCAGTCACGGAGGGATGAAAGGGTTTTACTTCCATGGTAAACCTATGTCCTATATATTTTCCTCAATATTTGTTGAATTTAATGACCAGGTTAATATGCCGGCGTGAATTCTTGATTCTATGATCGGCTGATGGCTGTCCTATGGATGCTGTTCGAGGATAGGAGCAGAAAGGGGATAGAAACCTCATTATCCTATGGTAATGGACATCAGAATGATAGATAGAAAGATAATATTCTTAATAAACTGAGTTTAAGTCCAGACTACCCTCATTAAAAGCATTATCTAAACTTACATTAAAAGGTTTAGGAAACTTTAAACAACAAGAACGTATTTATATGTAGGGCTAGATAAAGTACATTTGAACCTACAGAGATCCTTTCAGGAATAATCTTCGCGTCATGAATTCATAGCGAAATTACCAGAACTTGCAGACGGGCTTTCAATTTTTGAGGACGGGAATATTCCCGTAAAGATTTTCATACCAAGATTAAAGATAACGTAGTATGGTACAAATAAACTTGTCTTTGTATTATCCTTGTTGCAGACAACTAATGAAGAAATACATTTTTTTCTTCTGTTGAAGGTTCCAGTCACGGACTAATCCATATCAACGCCGGACCTTAACTGAAATATAGAGAAAATTATGAAACTGAAAAAGAAAAACAAGGGAATATTTGAATATTTGAGAAAGTGAAAGAGCTGTCTTTTGAAATGTGCCGGGTCATAGTAATTGGGAAAGACATGGGAAGGTATAGAGTTCCAAAGCTTTGACGTGTAGGGAAAGAAGCAGTTATCAAAACGACCCACCCTTGAGTTGCCGATGGCCACACAATAATCATGTGACGCAGCAGCTTGCCGAATATTGCGTGGTCTACCTAGTGGTAGGGGCATACATGCAGCCAGCTTCCGGAAGCAAAAACCAAAGTAATACCTATAGAAGAGGGAAAGTGAACCAACATTGCGGTGTAGGGCAAGAGGGTCTAGTTCGGAAGTTAGCCTGTGACAGTTTACAAGCCGGACCGCTTTCAACTCTACTCTGTCAAGTACAGAAACAGAACTAGAACAACCCCAAATGTGAGAGCAGCACACCGTACATGGACGAATCAATCCCTTGTATAAACGGAGCAACTGTTCAGAAGAGAAGAAGTTGGTGACTGAGTTTGGAAAAGTGTGTGAAAGGAGAAAGTTGAGAGTAATTGTGAATAAAAGCAAGGTTATTAGGTTCAGCCTTAGAGGCAGACTTAGCTATCCCCGTAATGTAGGATTTCCAAGAAAGAGTGAATGTTACAGTAATACCAAGTAAGTTCACTGAGTCTAGAGATGGTATTACAGAACCGCCAAATGAGAGACGAGAGGTGTGAGTTTTCGATAGAGATGGGTAGAAATTGGGTCTTGGAGGCATTAAACTTAACTAGATTTTATGTACCCCACTAAGATATCCTGTCCAAGTCTGAGTATATTGTGGAAGCTGTGTCAAGGCAAGATGCAGATCGAGAGAGAGAATTGGGAGCAGAATTGAAGGGTGTGGATGAAGGCAGTGTTGAGTCATCAGCATATGAGTGCACTGGATTATTTGTGAAAGAGAGAAACTCGTTGAAAAAAGGAGAGAAAGTGTAGATGACAGGACAGACCGGGACACCGCTGTTGATGGAGAAAAGGGGGGAGGCTGATCCATCAACAGTGATAGACTGGCCAGAGAGGAATAGTTTTCCTATTTAGTTTTAAATACAGTACATTTAATATTTCTCTATATCTTCCAATACTCAATTTCTATGCTCTTTTACTTTCAGGTAATACTTTCAGGTAATACATTTAATTAGCACCATAGAGTCCCAAAGGTGCTAGGCAACTGTAATATGAGTACTCTACTTTTCCCTACATTACATGCCAAGGGCTTAATAGCTAATCAGCTGTCAATGGGCTACCCATGTAATCAAAAAATTACAGAAGGTAGGTGAAACAGATAGAGGTCGTAAATATCTATGAACATTATCAAAAGTGTTCATTTCAAGCATTCAAATGTTAACTGATAATATAATATGGTATATTGTACTTTTCATGTACTTTTCAACATAGTGCTCTTCAGAGGGTTCTTATCTTATGAATGAATTAATAACCATCTACATATTTAGAGTTTTGGAGAGAGGGGCAAGTATGCAGTCTGTTGGGGATGAGAGAAACTGGGAAGTGAGCCAGTTGTTGTTTGCAGATGATACAGCACTGGTGGCTGATTCGAGTGAGAAACTGCAGAAGTTG